>JAATLQ010034854.1:0-25131 GCA_013421005.1 Heliconius erato x Heliconius himera | reverse complement strand
AAGAGTCTGAATTTCAAATTTTATAAAAATCGGTACAGATTAAATTTTTTTTCCATACAAACTTTCAACCCCTATTTCATCCCTTTAGGGTTAAAATTTTTCAAATTCCCTTCTTAGTGGATGTCCAGAATATGAAAATAAACATCTGCCCAAATTTCACGTTTCTACCATCAGCGGTTACGGCTCTGCGTGCGTCTTACCTCAGTCAGTCAGCACAAGTCCTTTTATATATATAGATACTTAGGAAATTTATCGTTTTCAAATTGAATAAATGTATAATAACCACATATATGTAGGTATGAATAGAAATATTACAAATATTTTTAATTACACGCTCTGGTAGAGAAAGCGCGGTATTGAGTTCAAACACTCAACACGCAATATCTCAAAAATCGGACGGAATGTGAGAAACTGAGTACCTTGACACTAGATTTCCTTGCCTACTTGCTATAGGACATACATATATGGTGTATCAATAGAGTAGTAACTCCTAAAATAATTGTTTGTTGCTATGTTTTAACTAGATGTATAATTGTTCCACTAAAATCCTCCTTCTTTCCTTGCATTAAAACACTTTTACTGTTTATATATAATATGGATCTATAACCGATACTTTGCATATTTCTTGGAAAGTCTCCCTATCGTGCAGTAAGCATGCGACGCACGCTGTGGTCAGGTCACTCACTATACATGCACTAGTAGTACATATGGTGGTGGCTTTTCTGTTTCATGGCATGACTCAAGTTTGTTTACAAGAAAAACTGAATAAAAAGATTATATTATCTACAATTTAAAATATATAAAGCCATTTAATTTAACCACAAACCATAACACCATTTGTGTACTAAGCAACTTATTTTTCTTTTTAGGTAACTATATATATATCTCTTTCACAGACATTATATCTAATATTTTTAAAATCTCTCGATTTATACAGTCTACTAAGGTAGTTGTGATTAACAAATGTGATTTACAGATGATGATAACGGTATGATGCGGAATCCCGCTCCATTATTATTTTTGAATTCTTTAGAGAGCATGTATGTGGATTTTTTTTTCGAACTTGAGGTTAATGCTGTTAGCTCTATTGGCTTTTACAGCGACAGCGGGTGGGTAGGGAAGAGGGTACTCTGTCCCAGAAGAAATGCAAGCACTACCTGGCTGCTTGAGAGGGGTAATGTATGTGGAGGTTGATGACAGTATATATACATATTAACGTTTTTAGGTACATGTGGCAGTCATGACGTCCACATTTTGTGGTTTTCAATAGCAATTGTAATGTAAGGCACGTCTCCGCGCTGACCTCGTCCATGTACCTACTCGTACCTACGTGACTATACGACCGCATACACTGCGCTTACGAAAATACCGAAATTTTGGGTGAATTCTTTGAAATTTTGCTTTATTTCTGGTGCACTTCTTTAATGTGTACCTCATATTCTTTCTAACATATGAGTTATTAGTTACTGATGCGCTTACGTAGCGTACCAGTGTCTATGTTTTAACCCTTTCCTAACTGACGGTACTAATTTGTACCAGGTGATTACACGTTCATTATTTCAATAATACAATCGCGCATTACTTATTTGACACTGACGATCCTTTCGAGTACTATCACACTAGCCAATCAAAGTGATTTATTCCATTTTTTTCTATATACCGCCAACAAGTGATACTTTCAAATCTCGACCTGTTTTGGATTTGGGAACTGCGAATTACTTTTTTTTAGAAAACATTTAAAAATAGATTTAACGAGGTAAGTGTATATATATTTTTTACTTTATTATACTAGATTGTACTTTTAACTATATAATTAATATGGTTTTAGATTATAATTTTAAAGTTTTGGACTAAAGTAAACTGGAAAAAGTACAAGGACTTATGAGTACCGTCAGGGACTTTGGTTATTTTTTTGTTAATTAAATCGAGTATTATTATAATATTTGTTTTTCTTATATTACACAAATTTATAATAAACATCTCAAAGAATACGGGTTTGATAGAAGCCTCACTTATGAAAGATCTACCAGATTGTTCCGAACCTTCAGATGTGGAATTGTCTCATGAAGAAAATATTTTAGAAGACAAACTACCCTCAATTACCAATTTTAATTAAAACTTTGAGGTTGCATTAGAAGAATATATTTTCAGCCAATCTGGACCTAATACAAAACATGATGCAGATGAATCTAGTGTGGAAATATACCAAGATGTAAGTGTACATTCTATTCCTAACACTGTTCCAGATAGTTTACAGCCTGACGAAACTGTTACGTCAGTACACGAACAATCGAAAAAAAAACTATTGAGCCTAATCGTAGATGGAAGAAACATGATGTAGAAACGTGTTTACTAAAATATTCTGCAAACACGAGGGTAGTTGACGAATATTTTGCTGAATGCACTACTGCAACTAATATTTTTTTAGTCTTGATTAGTGACGCCTTGGATAATATTGAGTATCAAAGTAACTTATATGCAACTCAAAGAGATAAAATTCTGAATTTCAAAAAAGAAGAACTGCTGGTCTTTATTGGAAAGAACTTCTATATGGGGTACAACACTATACCTTCCTGGACTGATCATTATTCATCGGCACCTGACTTGATTAATCTCCTGATATATGCTTAGGAATAGATTTGCAGCAATATTGAGGTATCTCCATTGCGATGACAATACGCAAATGCCATCCAATTGTAAAGATAAATTATATAAGAAGAAAAAAAATGGATCTAAATCTAAAGTCACTTGTCCAAAGGCCATCAAAGACTATAACTCTTACATGGGGGCACCCCCCCATGTAAGAGTTATAGTAGTAGAGTTAGTTGACAGGGCAGATAGATTCAGAGCATTTTACTGTGTGGATAGGAAGTCCCCAAAATGGTGGCATAGGTTGTTTTGGGGTATTCTAGATATTACGTTTATAAATGCATATATTATTCATAGTCTCTCATCAAGGAACTATATATCTAGCCCTGGGCCATCTAAAAACTCAAAATGTTCACACTGCAGTATATTTCTGTGTATTAATGAAAAAAAGAATTGTTTTGCAGAATACCATGATGCTAATCTTTAAATACTTTTAAATTTATTGTTAATTTGAGCCTAAAAGAAGTACTAAATGTTCCTATTTTATTAGTCATTTTGTGACCCAAAGTCCCTGACGGTACTTATAAGTCTAGGTCATAGAAATAGTACTTAGATATTATAAAAGAAATTGAATAAAATAAATTAGCTTTCTTTATTCTCCCTTACCCATATAAAATCATAAAAACTTTATTTTTAATATTTTTTCTTATGTTCGCTAGGAAAGGGTTAAGTGCCGCGGATATGTCGAATTCCAATAATAAATAAAATACAATGGTGAAAAGTAGCGAAAATGTCTTCGGAGATTGCT
Organism: Heliconius erato x Heliconius himera; assembly: GCA_013421005.1. NCBI lineage: Eukaryota > Metazoa > Arthropoda > Insecta > Lepidoptera > Nymphalidae > Heliconius > Heliconius erato x Heliconius himera. The sequence continues at coordinate 21,734 of JAATLQ010034854.1, read as the reverse complement.
TGCACTGCACTGCTTTTCACTTAAAAACAGTTTTCAGTTTTGAAAATATGTCGTTTATTTGGTGTAACAATGACATAATTGCACTTTAAAAAAAAAAACAACATAATTATGTGAGGCCAGTCGTGGCGCAGCGGCATGAGGTGTGACTGTAAAACCAACTGGTTGTGGGTTCTATACCCACTCGAGGAGATAAAATATTTACTTAAATTTATATTTCCATTTCTTCGCTCTGGTTAAGCCCGGCGTTGAGTGCTGCCACTCAACACGCAATGCCTCCAGAATTCGGCAGAAAGTGGGGAACGGAGTGTCTTAACACTAGGTTCCCTCTGCGTACCCTGGATACAACGTGATGCTGATTTATTTATTTGTAATTATGTCAATGTATATAAAAATATATGATTAATTATATTTACAAACTTTGATAGCTTCTCCTGCACAATTCAAATAGCGCGAGTACGTCATTGTTACCAAATGAGCGATACAGCCACTTGAGTTGCACTTTTACAACTACCCTCTTACATGACGATAACAATATCGAAGGTAAAAAATTATTAAAAAAAATGTTTTGCTCAAAACATTTTGTAAAAAAATATGTTTTAAGAAGTGACACTATAATTTACCGGTGACTGTACAACACTTGTCGTTTACCCGCTCTAGTCGCTATACAAATTTTCCAATTCCAGTATGCACATAGAATTTTCATTGAGCAGCGCAGGTGAGTCCCGCGACCCGCACCGCCCGCCTCACGTCATACACGTATACCTTACTCACCTAATTTGGTACGTGACCTCGTCTGATCTAGCTTACATCGAGTATTTGGTTAAGAAAACCATAACAGCGGCGTTTGGGTGATTTAGTGACTAGTTATACATATATCAGAATAAGAAGGTGGCTGGCATCGGATGGATGCGAAAAGCCCAAGATTGCGATAGTTGACGCTCGATGAGGGGGACGTTCAGCTGTGGATTGCGATAGGCTCAGGAAATATCAGAATACAGCGAACTACTACTACTACTACATACAGCAGGGCAGACAGAGATAACCTAGTGTTAAGACATTACGTGAACTGAACGACGGGTTTTTGCCTTGGTGCCAGAGCGAAGAAATGGAAATATTAAGAAATAATAATTCATTCCCTCGAGCGGAGATTGAACCCACAAGCGTTGCTACTTCGTATTTGTACCACGGTAATAGTATTCAATGCTTGAGTTCATTTTGTTTCTATGTATCGGTTGTGAATACAAATAAAGCAATTGATAATATTAAAAACACCGGAAAAGCGCGACTCGGGCTAGCCCATCGAGGGTTCCGTTCAAAAATTGGAGGTCTCGAGCTTTTTCTGAAACTCAAGCTTAGCTTATTCAGAGTCCTTTCATCTGATACTTCACTTGAACTAGCGGCATTAATACAAAATTTTGCTACCTTTTGAGGTTCATATTTTTTTGGATTTAACCACAAATGTATAGTTTTCAAATTTTACAGAACGACCTGTAGATGCTAGCTACCAAATTTTATAATTCTAGGTCAACCGGAATGTTCTTCTTTATTTATGTCACCTGAATGTCACTTCTTTATTTAATAACATATTATATATAATAGAAACAGCAGCAACTTGTCTTTGTTTAGCAGTAACCGCAGACAGGCTGCTGCTGCTGTTGATGATCCTGATATAAAGGACAATTCAGTACCATTATATTCTACTTAAACATTACATATTGTTATTTAATTTAACATAAAGACAACATTCATAATTAAATTGCGTATTATTCACAGAAACGAGACACAAACGATAGATGACATAAGAACCCGAAGAGTGCGGTTACAACGACTTTTCCAGTAAGATACAAACACGTATTAATGATGAAACCGAAGACAATGTACAAATATGGAAAACAAGATGATTCTTTACATTGGTCATTCACAACTAGGGGTTTCTATATTCCTATATTATATATATATAATGAAAACCACCAACCACACATATTTTTTCTGTGTTAACTTTTAATATCTGGTCCCTAATTTGTAACTTCCGTTAATACTCATCTTAACGCAATTAAAAAGTTCTGCTACTATAATATGGTTCGACGTCCATTGGGAGCCCTCAGCTAATGTTCACGGTCAAGTTAAAAGCAAGAGGATACTCCGGATATATCTTCATATATGTGAAGATGTAGATGACAGTGGAGACGGCATCATGAGTATACAGGGGCCGTAGCGTTTAACGCTCTGTTTTCGCATGCCACCTTGCTAGGGTTGGGGTCAGGGTCATGTTTCAAACGTACGTTCATTACTTCGCTTTCATATTTATAAACTATTTTAGTTTTGTACAGTCATTGTTTTTAACAGGCATTATTAGATTATTCGATGCATCATTCTAATAGAAGTCAGTTCCTATTGCACTGAAAACCTTGTAAGAAGTGAACACGCTAATTTTCGCTACATGACTCATCTTAGAATATATTGCAAGATAATCTAATATATTTTTTCTATTTAACACATAGCAGGACTGGCAGAGAACCTAGTGTTAAGATACTCCGCCATATATCATAATAAATTCATATTATAATTCCAACTGCCGCGCCGACAGACAGCGGCTAGTTCGTCCTGCTTGAAAATGAAGCTATAAAATAAATATGATATTTTAAATTTTATATTAGTAGTTACTTTACGAGACTGTAAGGAGTGTCCTTTGCGGGAAGTTACGTCACTCTACAATTAGTGGTAATTCCATCTTACACAGATTTCTTTGAACGTTGGAAGACGTGGGTGATCACTTACAGCATGCCGTCAGTCTGAATTGTACTATTTGCTATTTATAAAGTAACAGAATTAAGACACTTCGTGTCCCAATTTTTGGAACAATGTTATAAATTTTTGAAAAAGAAAATTTTTGCGAAAATAATTCATTTCACCGAAGGGGGAATCGAACCAATAACAATTGAAATGCTACGACATAACGACTTCTACTAGTCAGTTTGAATTGCATTACATAAACTTAGTAGATTATTATAAGCGATTTAACAAGATCCGATGAAAACAAACGATTTCCACGTACTTTCAAAGAAATTACCTACACTGCAATGACCTGGCCGGTACATCCTAGTGTAGTGCCAGTGAGTTGCATAACTGATATCTATTAATGTAAATATGTTTTCCTCGTGCAGTAGTATTATGTTTGATATCGCGAGGCGGCCCCGGCATGTGTCACCCACACCTGCGCCCGCGCCGGCGCCGCGCCGTCTGTGCACGCCGGCGACACCGCTGTAGTTGTACTGTGCGGATTACTTTATTTGTATAATTTACATATTAATATATCATATTATTATGTTTTGTACCGCAGACAGTGTAGTATAGTGTGGTTTGATGTTTCTGATCTTTAGCAGAAGTCTCACACTTTCTCCACATAGGTAGGCCGAGAGAACCATGTGTTAGGGCACAGTGTTCGGAAGGGCGGAAAGTGGGTCCGATAGAATAAAACGTTTGTGTTGAGTGGCGGCACTCAACGCAATGCGTTATGGCGCTTCCTCTGGTAGACATATGTAGGAAATAAAAATAGTTGAAACATCCTTCCATTTGGGACCTACCCCCAAAAACAGCGCTTTGAAGTCAGTGGTTAAAATTAGAATACATTTTTAAGTATTAATATTAGGCCTTGAAAACCAGTTTCATTAGACCTACACTAGAAAGAAAATGATACATCTTAGAAAATATTTCTAATGTTATTTACTGGTTAATGAAGTATTTAAATTTATTAAATACTTCATTGTGTACATAAATGAGGCCAGTCGTGGCGCAGCGGCACGAGGTGTAACTGTAAAATCGACTGGTTGTGGGTTCATCCCCACTCGAGGAGATGAAATATTTACTTAAATTTATATTTCCATTTCTTCGCTCTGGTATCGAGGTTAAGCGCGGCGTTGAATTCTTCCACTCAACACGCAATGCCTCCAGAATTCGGCAGAAATTGGGGAACGGAGTGTCTTAACACTAGGTTCCCTCTGCCTACCCTGCTGTGTGCGGGATACAGCGTGAAGCTGACTTTTAATTTAACCAGTAAATAGTATTTCTAATGAAATATTTTCTAAGATGTATAATTTTCTATACATCTTAGAAAATATTTACATACACAGTAATTGTTTAAATAATAAATACCTATGTCCGGTCAGAAGTAAAAAATATTTTAATTTAAATAAAATATGTGAATATATTTGATTTGATTTTTACATTTTAAATGAAACTCCTTAACATGAATTCTACACTTAACCCGACGTTTCGGACTCTTTACAGTAATCCGCCACGAATAGGTAGGTACTTCTGTTTTTGTAAAAATATAAGTTCAAGTTAATTTTATATAAAAAAATATTTTGGCTATCATATACAATGACGACATTGCAAGATGTACCGGAAGTCACGATGGTGTACGGTAAAGTCCTCAGTGTGCCCTTGAAGAATATCACATTATTAATTAATACAACAAAGCGAGTAAAGTTAATTTATGTATATTACGTTCCACGTACTTACTTTTAAAGCTTAGAAAAATACGGAACCCTTATAACCAAGGGATCCTCCTTTGGTTATCTGACTTTCCGTCTGTTTTTTCACGATTTCACGATCGCGTGAAACTATCGAACTGAAATTAATAACTAATGCCCAGAACTACAGTTTTATTAGTACAGAAAAAACTAAGCTTCTAAGTCAACGCAATCAAAATATACATATGAGCGTTGATGTAGCATTTATGTTGGGGAGCACGAAGAGAGGATATCTCAAAATTCTTACGGAAATGAGAAGAAACGGGATTTCCATTTTACATCTTAAAATCAGTTACGACTACAATTTTAATATTTAATAAATGAAGATATATCAATAACTTATAACAAAAGCTATTAAGTAAAATTACATTGTCTGATTGTGGTATCAACATTTGTTTTCAGCTTCACATATCCTGCGTTTAGTAAAGTAGGCAGAGGGAATCTAGTGCTAAAACACTCCGTTCCCCACTTTCCGCCGAAATCTCGAGCAGAGTATCGAATTCGGAGTGACTTGACATTAAAAGAAAACTATGTAAATTGATGCCAGTCGTCGCAGGGATATAAACGCGCGAATGGAAACGGGACAGGTTGTAGGTCGGATTCCCACTCGCGTACATATTTCCATTTCTCCGCTCTGGTAACGAGACAAAGCTAAGCTAAGCTAAGCGATGAGTTACACCATTCAACACGCAATGGATTTCAAAATTCAGCGGAAAATGGGAAACGGAATGTCTTGACACTAAGTCCTCAGGTTCCCTCTGCCTACTCTGCTATGTGCGAGACACAGCTTGAAGCTATAAAAATAAATTAATCAATCAGCTTCACGCTGTGTTCCGCCGAATTCTGGAGGCGTTTTACGTAGCGGAACTCGACACCAAAGCGAAGAAATGAAACTAAAGAAAATTTTTCATTTCCTCGAGTGGGGATCGAAGCCACATCCAGTCGCGTTTACAGTCACACTTTGTGCCCCCCCGCCACTATTGGCTTCAGCTATTAAAATAAAACTATGTAAATAGTAATGCACATTCCTAGCATTCATCCAGAGCCTGTACAACCGGTAAATGATGAAACACTTTGCGTGTGGAGCGGTGGGTGTGTCCGCTGTCCATAGTACCGTCCTAACGAGCGCGGGTGGCGTGATCATCGCCTGCTTCTACATTCTATCGCCTGTTGCCGGTATTTACTATGCAACTTGTGGTACTTTCCTCAAAGGGAAAACGCGATTAGGTTTCAAATACTTATTTTGTTAAGTAAACCTGTTTGGAAGGAAAAGTAAATGATGAAATTGATGTCATGTATGTCAAATCGATTATTTTAGAGTAATATTTAGGGATTTAAAATAGATTTTATGTTTAGAAAAAAAAAATAACGCAGCGGGACTTGAAACCTCCTCTAAGGAACCATCACGGCACGGGCTCCAGTCTCACAATGTTCCAAACTTAAACCTAACTTAACTTAAATTTATCTTATCTTCATGCTGTATCTCTAGCGGGGTAGTTACAAAGAAAGGAGCGCCAAACGCTACGGTCTCTACATACTTCTTTCGCCTCGTCCACTATCATCAACCTCTTCATACATGCCCTCCGGGAGTCCTCATGCTTTTTACGTGATTTTCCTCCAATATCTTTGATACTGTATTTTCGAAAGTCAACCGAAGTTTCCCCCTATCTCTCTTACCGCTCACTTTTTTCACTCCATAAATCTTTTTTGCCATTCTTTCATCACTCATTCGTTTGACGTACCTAAACCAGCTGAGTACGTTCTTCTTCATTCTCACCGTGATATCCTTCTAGTATCTGATATTCTATGAATCCCTTCCTTGCATTAGCTAAACTAACTTCGCATATCCTACGAAAAGATCGCATCTCCACGGCTCTATCTTTCTTTAATTTTTCTTCTGTAATACTCACGTTTCACTGTCGTATACGACAGTGACATCGATACCAACACTGCTTTGTGTACGGCCAAACGCGCAGCTGTGCTGACGACTCTCCGTCTCATCAATGCAGCTAAGGCTCCGTTTACCTTGTTACTAGCAGTAATACGTCTTTCCATATCTATCTCGTATCTCCCATCTCTACTGGACATACTTCTTATATACACTACTTCATTCACTTGTTCTAATTTCTTACCATTTACACTGATCTTGCATTCTATCTTTTCTTCATTTCTTTGTAATAGCAGAAACTTTTACAAGTCTTTGGTGTGGAATAGTACTTGAAAAATGTCAAAATATTTAGATTTAATAACGTTTGAAAATAATTTTAAAAAGTTACATCTTAGTCTGTTCTATCTAATTTACTCTAAAACTAAGGTTGTTAAGTATTAAAGTACCAGTGGGCCGTTCGCGCTTCCGCCCGCTCGAACTACATAATTATTTATTTAGTAATACGAATTACGTTCTTGTTCTAATAAAATTATAAATTTAAAGAGAACATCTATGAAAACAATATCTATACTTTAAAAACTAAAGTTTGGCCAATTCGATAAAAGAGTTATTTTGTAGCAATTTTATATGAACAAAGTATTTAATAGTGAGATTAATTTTCTTTTTACGTACTGATTGAAAAAAAACATTAAATATTAAGGCAAATTTGCCAAAATAGAATAGTAAAAATTTTATATAAGTCGGTTAAGCTGTTTCTGCGCACAAATAAAAAAAATATTGTTTTGAGTTCAATTATATTGATAAATGCTGAGGGGATTTATCAATATAGTAGATAATACATCTTCTCATATATGTTTAATGTCTGTACATGAAGCAGCGATCAGTTACAGTTTTATTATATGTATAGTTATATAGATAGTATAGATAGTATAACATTGAAGGCACTGCGCAAAACATTTTAATTAGAACAATGAGTCGTATCGTGTGTCTTGAGTCTAGACTGTACCGCCGTAGACGCGTAAGAAACGTCACAGCTCCCTCTCAGACCCATCCTGTTCCCATTACAGTCATCGTTATGCCCGTCATGGAGACGAACGAATATAAAAAAATTTGAGCGTCTTTGAATGAGATCCAAGATGTCATTACGATTTATTGTATTTTTTGCTATTATTATTAACTGTTGTGACGCAGTGGTAGAACGTCTCATTGTAAACACAGTGATTCTTACTGTGGCGGGTTCGATTCCCACTTTTGGTAATAAAATAACACATTTCTCTCACTAAGATCAGCGTAGAGTTCCGCATACTAGATTCCTTCTGCCTACCCTGCTGCTTCTATATGCGGGATAGCGCATGTGAAGCTGAACAATATTTTTTGTTTGTAGGCACTAGTAACTATGTTAGGATGGTATGGTTTTTTAAATAAAACTTCCTATAAAAAATAATGTTGTCTTCTAATTTGAAGTTATTAAATTTCGCTATTCACACACACGTAATTTACTTTAGTAACTTTATATGATGCAACATTGCATCAGCCGCTTGGAGTTAATGCACTTTAACTATGCGTCGCTTTCTTATAAAGATTAATAAGGTAACTCGTTTAATTTAACAATTAAAATTAAGCTATACTGTTTTATGTCATTTCTATGATTTATCTCTTCCTAATTGTAGAAGTAATAAAAGTAATAAACCTTTTTAAAACAGAATCAGAAAGGACCTAGTGTAAAAACACTCTGTTTTCTATTATTCGTGCGACTATTTCAATGTTAATAATAATTGTTACAATAATATTTTTTGTTTCACTATTTCAGCCCACAAATATGAATGACAATATCAATGAATCATACAATTACACTAATGCTACAAAAACCATACGAGTTTTTACTCATACACTTTTCTAACGATTACTTTCTTTCAGTCAAAAATATTAAGACTAAAGCGACGACTGACATTCGATCGGATTAACACATGTATTTTGAGTTGTGACCCTTAAAATGTATGTTTGCAGGAAAAATACTCAAAATTCAATGCGAAAAAATATCACTACCTACCAAGTATAAAGTATCAAGAGATCAGTTAAAATAAAATTCCCAAACATTGTTCTACGAAATTCAGCCGTACAAGTCGATGCGGACGTCGGCGCGTGGTGTGTCATATCATGTCATATATCAAGTATATGTCTTGACTTTCGTCAACTAAAGATATAGGTTTTACGATATTTCCTGCATGACGCGGTAGACAAAGAGAATAAAGTGTTAAGACACTCCGAGATATTGCGTGTAAAGTGGCAGAACTCAATGTCGCATTTTATCATGTCATCAAAGCGAAGAAATTAAATCATTATTTTCCGGAGAAAGATGGTCGTGGGTTTGGTTAACCCACGACCATCGCGTTTACACCTCTGTTACAGCGTTACACGCCGTGCCACTGCACCTCAACGGCCTCATATTTATTATAGTTTAATACCTCAAAAAGAAAGTATCCGCAATGTGTTTCCCAGCGGATGCCGTGCACCTCTATTTGCTCGTTGATTCACCTACGAGAAGTGCGGAACAGGATACTAGTTGCTTTCTACATGGACTTTTGACGTCACATTAAACTGTGTTAAATTGTAATGAAAGAAGAAATTTCTTGATAATTCTATGATGTCTTTTTTATGGCTTCACATTATATTCAACATACAATAGGGTAGTTAGAGAACCCAATCTCAACACGGTGACACTCCGTTCTGCGCTCTCCGATCAAATTCCAGAAATTGCGTGGTGAGTGGTGAAACTCAACGTTGCTTTGAGGCAGAGTAGAAAAAAAAACCACTCCTCCGAGTGGAAAGTGTATTTATCGAACCCACATTCATTGCAAAGGTAATAGAGGCTATTGCCCTTCATTATTATTAAGCAATAGCCGTCGAAATAGAGCATTTTTAAAAGTCTCAAAAACATCAATAATATCAATAGCTAATAGAAAAAAACAAAAGAAAAAATATATACGAAACATGAAAACGTGTAAGACGATACAAATGAAACCAAAAATATAATATGATGTTATCAATGACGCTCAACACAACATAAGCAATATATATATATATATATATATATATATATATATATATATATATATATATATATATATATATATATATATATATCAATTGACAAAGACACCTCTCAGCGCGGAGGGCCGCTCGGCACTCAGCACTCACTGGCGTCATATATAACAAAACAGATGTTAAACATTACTTTCAAGTTTCAAGTCAAATAACATTTTAACAGCACATTCAGCGGGAAAGCCCGTTGATTCATTATCAGTCAATCACAATAATGAACTCTATCGTCTCTTCATAGAGTGCTTCGTAGATAGTAGTCACTTCGACTTGTATTGGGACCTTCGTGCGTCAATTATTGAGTAAAGTGCAAACGGAATAACCAGGAGTTGTAAAAACATCCAAATTATGCGATTTGAACTGTCTCGAGAGGGACCGTTGTGATGTTAGTATGGATAAGCTAATAGATATACGAATTATAATTAAATAAATATATATTATGTTGCTATTTTTAAGGGCCAGTCGTGGCGCAGAGGCATAAAGTGGGACTGTAAAATCGACTGGTTGTGGGTTCGATCCCCACTCGAGGATATGAAATATTTACTGAAATTTGTATTTCCATTTCTTCGCTCTGGTGTCGAGGTAAAAGCGCGGCGTTGAGTTCTGCCACTCAACACGCAATGCCTCCAGAATTCGGCAGAAAGTGGGGAACGGAGTGTTTTAACACTAAGTTCCCTCTGCCTACCCTGCTGTTTGTGGGATACATTGTGAAGCTGATTATATTTTATTTATTTATTTATTTAAGATTAATTCTATTGGAGACTAGAGTTGTAGTGGTGCTTACGGTTACTAGGGTACTAGGGCCACACTAATATTTTAATAACCTTCCGGTCGATCCACATTGTCTAATACTGAAAACCGCATTAAAATTTGTTGCGTAATTTAAACATCTGACATTTAAACATCAGTGGGAAGTTTTTATTTTGTACAATAGGAAAATATGTCATCTTTAGGGATACGGCGTGCTGGGTAGTGGAACGCAACGCTTGATAGAATCTGAGCAAAAGACAAACTAAATTATAAACTATATCTATAAGGGATTTTTCCCTTTCTCGAATAAATAATGTCTGGAATACAAGATAAGATCGTAACAACCGGATAAATGGAACGTAGATTTAGTTTGTCCCGATGAATTCAAATAGATATTTTTTTTATAGTCACAGTGGGACTAGGCATTGGAAACCTTATCTTCTTCTGCACAACAATATCAAATGAGTGGAGGCACAATCTTGGACTCGATCTAAATTTTCAATTAATTTTAATCTTTACTACTACTACATGTACGGTCTGTGTCCCTATAAATATTTCTTAGAAGATTCTTGACGCAATCGTACAAAACAATTAAACATCGTAAATGTGGTCGTCAAAAAATTTAACTTTTATATTTCCACCAATATTATGTGAGTAATCACAGAGAACAGAGAGCAAGAAGCTCTCTCTGCATATATAGTCATCACTCACGGCCTTCCGAGGGCTATCGTACTTTTTACCTTGTGTTGTGAGACAGAAAAGTTAAAGTATGAGTGCAATTTTATCATTAAAATGTGAAATAGACAACCTTTTTTTCTTTTTATTTGTCTACCTTACAAATTACAGTAATCATGATGACTAACAATACCTGCGCGCGTCAACTATCGACTGTCAACACATGGAACCCCGTAAATGATTGATGTCTTCAATATAAATAGGTATTAAATTAAAAAAGCTTTGTAATAAAATGTAGATTATATTACAAAAATGAATAAAAGCTTAAACTGAGACAGAAAGACATATTTATTTAAAGAAACATTAAATCACACAGCAGGGTAAGCAGAGGGAAACTAATGTTAAGACACTCCGCCCTCCACTTTCAGCCCGTGTTGAGTGGCGGAACTCAATTTTGTCTCGATACCATAAAGAAAAGGCAAAGAAATGGAATAATAAATAAAATCAATGGGGATCAAACCCACAACCAGTCGGGTTTACAGTCACACTTTGCCCCTGCACACAGAGAATATCTGGACAGAGAGAATATGTATAAATACAAATTCATCTACTTGTTACTACATTTTGTCTATTTGTTTAAGAACATGTATGTGTTGACAGTGAGGACCACCAGCAGGCGACGCGGCCGTGAGTCAACGCGGATCCCATTGTCGATGCGCGCGGCGTGTGGAGTCGCGGGCGGCGGCGAGGCGCAGCTCCCTGATTCATACATTTTGTGAGAACTTATTGCTTATCGATATCGGTAGATGCCGACCCACCACTCAGATAGTGGCCTTCGTGGACATTTTGTTTGAGGGAAACGTTATTGTAATATTCGTAGTCAATAATAGCTATAAATATATCTTTTGAATTATTCGTCTTTTTTTGTGAATATGACAGGTAAGCGCGTAGCCGGGCTCGTATAATATGCTTCCGTTACGAAAAATAGAACAATTATCAGTCGTGGGATGTCTCTCGTCAAAATATTATACTTATTATAGAAGAAGAAAAGTTAAACAAAAAATAATTATCTTAAAATTAACATCACTCAATTATGTATATTTTAAATCTTTTCTTGCTTTAGTTATTTCACGTTGTGAGAAATCCGAAAGACTCCCATTAAGACTACTGTTCTCCACTTTCTGGAGACTTAGTGTGTTGACTGGCGGAACTGAACTTTTCACGGTTAGTCTTTATATCCAAAAAAAAAGTCTATATGAACAAATAAAATTAAATTTTACTATTTGTAGCGCAGAGGCACAAGCGTGCAACTGTTACTGTGACAGGTTATGAGTTCGATTTCCATTTTCTGCGTTCTGATATCGAGGCACAGCGCGGCGTTGAGTTCCGCCACTCAACACGCAATGCCTCCAGGATTAGGAACAAAATTAGAAATGGAGTGTGTCAACACTAGGTTTTGCCTACCATGCTGTGCGCGGAATAAAGCGTGACGCAATAGCAGTAAATAAATACTAAAATCAACATGTAAACACTTTGCCTATTGCTTAGTAACTAGTTATTTAACTTAGGTTCAAAGAAAATCTAATCTAAGTCCACTACGCAACAGCCACACACAATTAGCCATTTTCGTGTAACACAAGAACAATCAATTTCACAGTAAATTAAAACGAAATCTAAAAAAGCGATTGTCAAGTCTGCCCGAAGTAAACAAAGAGACCTGCGGCGTATACACGGTGTGACACCACCTGAGTAGTGTAACGTATTTCCCTCATTTCACGGTTCAGGTTCCGGCGCATTGTCTTACACTAAGATCGCAAATTTTTGATGTTTGCTAATTTTTTCACGGGTTATTCCCTTATTTGATAGATAAATATAAACAATGTAGGGCTACGATGGGAAATCCTACCGCAAAAAACACGGTGCGCGTGGAACAGATTATCTTAAAATTAGGTTCCCTCTGCCTACCCTACGTAGGATACAAGGGGAAGCTAAAAAAACTATACCTATTATGCTTAGGTAATTATTTTTGCTAAACATAAACTTCAGTAATTTTCATATTTTACATCCATTTTTCTATAATATTTAAATTTTATGGATCAATAAGTACTGCATCACTTTTGTAAACTTGTAGGGGAGATCCCATAGGTACCCTTTGTATATGAAAATCATTTATAAACAATGTATATACTATTTGAAATGAAATAAACACCAAGGTTGCCTTTATTATTCTAAAGTTTACTGTAAAGTAATAATCTTTTATTTTATTTTTCACTGTTTCCACATATATTTTATTACATTTCTTGGTAATATGCTTCTATATCTAATCTATAGTATCTATATAAATTCTTATATAAAACTGTTCCGTTACTAAGTGACTGACAGATAACGCATAGATGAAAGTACTGGACTTAGAAATGAAGGTGGATTAGGGAATGTAGGGGAGCGCTAAGAGAAGATTTCTCCAAATTCCTACAGAAACGAGAGAAAAACAAATTTAACGTTTTATATCTTACAATCCTTACGAACGCGAACGTTACGACGAGTATTATATATATATAATTACTGTGATTTTTAGACGCTAGAATATTAATCACAGTTAAATAATTTTATGAAGTATGTACCTTCTCATTTTATCAAAATAAGAAGTTACGTACTTCATTTTTTTAACGTATAATAATTAACTGCCAGTTCACTAAAGTTAATGCCTCAGACCTGAGAAGAGCCGGCGCAAGAAACGAGGCGGGACTTTTTGTCTAAAATCAGTTCTACATATTTAATTTTCTGTGACAATGATACTTTGAAACAGACTGGAGCGAGCATTTCATTCCCAAGGTGTGTTATCATTTATAAAATCATTAATTTGGTAATAACCTTTACCACACAAACGTCTTAATTGTGATATAGAACATTCATTGACGTGGTCTGGAAACCTGTTGTAAAAGCGTACACAACGTCTCATAAGTGTTCTAATTTCTAGTATTGATATTATGTACATCACCAATTTTGGTAAAATCATTAATATTTTTCTCAACAAATAAGTACTTAACATTTTTAAAAATGTATTGAAATGCACCTGTCGATATATTGTTTTTTTTTATTGTTTGCCTTAATCGAATCTTTAGGGCCTAAGTTATAGATTACGCGAATAGCTCGCTTCTGCAAGACAAAAATTGATTTAATACCGACTGCATTACCCCAAAGTAGAATTCCGTAGGACATAATACTATGGAAGTACCTAAAGTAAACAAGGCGAGCCGTTTTCACGTCAGTTAATAGTAATAGATTTTTTAACCACAAAAACTGCTGAGCTAAGTCTATTTGCCAATCCATCAATATGAGGTTCCCCTATATATACAAAATGCTAAAGCACATTTCAAATTTAAATTTAAAATATTTTTTTGTAATGTACACCGTCTCACGAAACAGTAGAGCTAGCTACAAACTCAACAGTTGCTTTTCTTATCAAAGTTACAAGATACAATTTTAATTTTTAATATTACAATAGTAGCTAGTTGCGAGGCCAGTCGTGGCGCAGGGGCACAAAGTGTAAGACTATAAAACCGATTGGTTGTGGGTTCGATCCCCACTCGAGGAGATGAAATATTTAAATATTAAATTAAAATTTCTATTTTTTTCGCTCTGGTGTCGAGGCAAAATGTGGCGTTGAGTTCTGCCACTCAACACGCGATGCTTCCAGAATTCGGCAGAAAATGGAGAACAGGGTGTCTTAACACTAGGTTCCCTTTGCCTACCCTGCTGTGTGCGGGATACAGCATGAAGCTGATTTGATTTGATTTTCAATAGTAGCTATCCTGCACGATATTGAAATGAATTCCACAAATTTATGTTTTAATGTAAGTAATACGTATTCATCTTTCACATCTATATATATAAAAGGACTTGTGCTGACTGACTGAGGTAAGACGCACGCAGAGCCGTAACCGCTGATGGTAGAAACGTGAAATTTGGGCAGATGTTTATTTTCATATTCTGGACATCCACTAAGAAGGGAATTTGAAAAATTTTAACCCTAAAGGGATGAAATAGGGGTTGAAAGTTTGTATGGAAAAAAAAATTAATCTGTACCGATTTTCATAAAAGTTGGAATTCAGACTCTTAAAAATATTTCATTGAACACATGTTTCATAGTTTTTAAGAATTCACCCCCTAAGGGTTCAAATAAGGGGTTCAAAGGTTATATGGAAAAATCTTTAAATTGCCACTGATTTTTATAAAAAATTTAATTCAGACTGTTAAAAATATTTTATTGAACACGTGTTTCGTGGTTTTTTTAGAATTCACTCCTAATAAGCGGGCGAAGCCGCGCGCGCCCTCTAGTATTAGATTAAAAATTTAAAAAATTAAATCATTCTCATTATATTAGATGGGCCGGATAAATCCGCGGTATTTTTTATTATCTATAAGTTTTAAAGATATTGTTAGAGAATTGAAACTTTACTACATTTTACATTTGTTTTCAAGTGTGAAAATATGATCAATTCATTAAAAATACATTAGATAATTGTTATTGTCAATGTTATGAGAACTAACGTAGGAAATATCGATTTGTATAATGACATAGTGTTCCGTGAATTGGTGAGAACATTTTATTATGTAAAAACACAAATTTCCATATTTGTTAAACAAAAAATAAACATTGTCATTTTCTTTGTAAAATTATGCTTTACAATTAAAATACATAACTTCTTCTGTCTTCGTCTTTCTTTGGGTACTTACTACTTATATTTTATATCTACACAAATAATTAAAAGCCGGACAAGTGTGAGTCTGGCTCGCCCACTGTGGGTTCCGTACAAAAGTTGGAGATCTCGAGCTTTTTCTGAAATTCAGGCTTAGCTTAGCCAGAGCCTTTTCATCTGATACCTCAGTTGAACTAGCGGCTTTAATACTAAATTTTGTCCCCCTTTTATTTTGGATATAACAACAAATGTATAGTTTTCAGTTTTTTTTTCACTAGTACTACCTTTAGATGCTAGCTGCCAAACTTCATAATTCTAGGTTAACCGGAAGTACTCTATTAATTTTGATTCCCTTTGTAGTGTCGAAATACGCATTTTTGCCATACAAACGGCTATTTCTTTTTTTTTAAGTAAATGTGGAAAGGCGTTTTCTTTCAAGAAATCATGAGGTCGTAGATTTATATCTCCAAGCGTTCTTGATATAAAGGCTCTTGACAGACAGACAGACAGACATACAGACAGACGGACACCAAAGTGATCTTATAAGGGTTCCTTTTTTTTTAAACAAACGATCTAAAAAGATCGACTTCAATACTATATAACTAATTGGAGACGTTTAACCTGAAATGGTAGCATTACTAACATTTTGAATATTCTGTAATAAATGCTATTCGATTTCACTCTAACATTATTTGTAGATGCTATGGGCTATTTTGGGGTAAGATTTCATATGTTTATATATGAGTACGTAAGAAACACGCAATCTTGATGCATTGTTAAACACGAGCGCGAGGGCGGCGCGGCGCCACCGTGAGAGATAGACAAGACATGTCATTTCTTATAATAGATATTATAGTATTATTGGAGGCCGGCCGTGGCGCAGCGGCACGAGGTGTGACTGTAAAACCGACTGGTTGTAGGTTCGATCCCCACTCGAAGAGATGAAATATTTACTTAAATTTATATTTCTATTTCTTCGCTCTCGTGTCGAGGCTAAGCGCGGCGTTGAGTTCTGCCACTCAACACGCAGTGCCTCCAGAATTCGGCAGAAAGTGGGGAACGGAGTGCCTTAACACTAGGTTCCCTCAGCCTACCCTGCTGTGTGCGGAATACAGCGTGAAGCTGATAAAAAAATAGTACCTATTATTAAACCGATGTAAGTATGTGTTTGTGGATTTTATAAATGAAATATACACATTATATAGAAACTAGTCTTATCAAGTTAGTGATTAATGATTATAAATAACTTGAAAATACTATTTAGATTTTAATGATAATTTTTTATGGTAATATTTAATAACAATATTCATTTGGAAAATATACACACGAAATCATTATCACTCATTTGTTGTCAAAAATCAGAGCAGAGCAGAACTGCCTTCCGAGTTACTGACAATACTATTACGATTAATAGGTTTTATGTATTTTTTTATCATACTAGATACATACTATTTAAAATTATTTCTATTAGAATCTTATTAAACAAGAAAATTCGAAACAAATACAACATCATAAAGTGTAAATAAAGAAAAAGAAACAAAACATGCATTCATGGTTGTTTCATAGAAGTTGAATTAACCGCATCCTAGTCTAGTTCTACAATCTTATGATTCATTATCAAGTAGTAAACTATAGCGGTACTCAATAAAAACCCTCTCCCGAGTCCTCACTGACTCACTCAGAAATCCCAGAAATATGTGAGACAGGAATGACGCCAGAGTCCCGACGTCGACTAATGTATACACTTCTACAGTGAGGTCGACGAGTCGTGGCCGCCCTATAAATTCAAATCTGCGCAGCCACCTCCAGCTAACTTCCTGGCGGCGCGACACGACTCATCGACCGTACTGCACCTATATTTTAGTTAATTAGGAGCGCCCTGCATCTGCGCGATGCGTGTAACAACGTAATAGCGCTTCAATGGGAACCTAAGTGCTTGCGTGGTTTCTTATTTATCACTGGTAGGTAGGTGTTTTAGAATTAGTAAATGAGAAATAAAGCGTTTTATTAGTTTCTTGTAATAATGTTGACAGATTTTTATTTTGATAAGTTTATTACATATTTTATAAATATATACTATAATCATCTTCTTTCAAACATATCTGACATATTCAAGCATGACTGACTGGTATTTAAAACTACAGGATCATTTAATTTTCATTTAATTTAAAACTTCATGTGATATTTCATCTCGAGAGTATGTAAATGTAAATACGATGGTTATGAGTTTTAATTCTCATTAGGGGAAATGATTACTATATCCTCGATCTTGTAAGAGCAATGTTACAGAGAGCAAAGTTTAGTTTAGTTCCACGACTCAACACGCAATGTCTATCTGTAAGGGTGTCTTAAAATTTGAGTTGGTTCCCTTTGCCTACGTCACCACAGGCCGTAAAACCATTAGTTACCATAGTAACCATTAGTTATCCATTTATTTATCCACCAACGTTTGTTAACATCAGCACATACAAAAAAAATATAAAGTACATAACTAGCGTCGAAACTAGGCGTCACAGACGGTTACGAGCAGATATATCATGCTATATTAGAGCGAAAATAACATCTACAATAAACAATAGGCACAAAAGAAGTAAAAAAGAAAATTAAAGAACGTAAAGATTAATATAATATATTTTAGGATGTTAGGAGTTTGGTGTTCAATATTAATCGCATCTTACTTTTAGTGTTTTAGTTGAATCAGCAGTAATGTCGTTTAGGTAACTGTTCTGATTAACAAATTTGCAAAGTCTATCTATAAAGGAGAGTTTGATCCAAACACTGTTTTCCCGAGTGGAGGGTAAAGGAGGGTTGGTTTACTGTGGGGATATCTCACTGGGCAGTTAATTTCGTAGGTGAACATTTTAGAGACAAAAAATATATTTATACCACCTTCTACGTTCTTCTAAGGAAATTATTCGGAAATATTTTAATTCTTTGCAATAAGTAGGTAGTTTCTTTTTGATATTTCGTTCGAAAATAATAGGTAAGGTAGAATCTTTTTTGTATTCGGTCACTGAACAATAAGAATTTGTTGCGAACAAGAGATGAGAGCAGTATCCGATCTTTGTTATCACGTAACTCTTTAATGTTTCTTAAAACCAACTCTAGTAGTTTTGAACCCAGGTTTACTATTTGTTCAATGTGAGGTACAAATGTTATTTTTTTTATCGAATAATATATCCAGATCGTGGATTTGGCCAAGTTCCTGGATGTTACTATACTGAAATGAGACGAAACTGAATGGGCTATAGTATACTGAAATAAACGATATCTTTTCCGATTATACCTTAAAAAAACATTTTTTTGGGTTGAGATCCATTTTATTGTCCTGCCCACACTTGTCAAGTTCATCAAGGTCTTTTGAAGCATCATTGAATCTTGTATAGTGTCTATAACTTGACTCAACTTTACGTAATCTGCATATATAAAAGTTTTGATAAGCACGGAGAACAAGATTAGACCCCTGGTGAATGATTCTAGTACCTTAGCTAGAATTAATACAATGGAAATAGGTCTGTAACTTGATATTAAATCAACGCTGTTTGCTTTGGGAATTGGGACTACTACTCGGTTTTTTACATTTATTTGAAAATATGTCCATTTGCAAACACATATGAATACAAGTTCAACTATATATATAGCACATATAAACATGGGCGGAATATCATCAGGGCCGGCACCCTTATTTTCATCTTTCTCAGTATAGTCTCAGAGTCCGAGAGATAGGCGGTGTTATAAACCAACTGGTATTTTACATATATTCCAAGTAATCTCTGTAATCAGGGTTTTGAGTAGAATTATTTATGT
Source organism: Heliconius erato x Heliconius himera (assembly GCA_013421005.1). Classification (NCBI taxonomy): domain Eukaryota; kingdom Metazoa; phylum Arthropoda; class Insecta; order Lepidoptera; family Nymphalidae; genus Heliconius; species Heliconius erato x Heliconius himera. The sequence goes on along the minus strand of JAATLQ010034854.1, from coordinate 2,283 downwards.
ACGCGGGTCCAAAATATGACAAATATTTCACAGATATGTTTACTGTCTGAGGTCCAATCCATCCGTATATAGAGGGTCTCCCTCTCTCTAGAAGCCACCACGTTTAGCTTTAACGTAGGTTCAGAAATATTTAGTATTTTTTGAGATTTTTTTTCCGAGTCACTAGTGTATTTATTAAAATTCAAAAGTACAACGCGAATCTAGAAACTGCAACTCTATTTTGTCCATAAGATTTCTATATTTTTGAAAACGGTTGTATTTTTTTAAAGGTTCTTTAAACCAAGGTACCTTGAATCGAGATTTTAACTCCAATATTTTGAGCTTAAAAGCATCATTGCTAGTTTTCAAGTCGTCATAATTCTCATTAGTGAAATTCAAAAACTTTTAGTTTCAATTATATAATCTTCTAACAATCTTCTATCAATAACTTTGCCAATACTATCATCCATTTTAGAAAATAATTCTTGCATTTTTTTCTATTGCTTCACGTAAATCCAACCCGTTTCCTTATTAGCTACAACAACCCCGAGGTTTGCGCGAAATTTGCGTAAAGAAGTGTTATTAAGGCAGTATCAAAGACTAAAACGTTAATAGATAACGGACAATAAATTATACGAGATAAATTCTATAGTCCGTTACCTACGTAAAACGAACTGTCGGATCCGATCCAGACTAGCTGTATTTCTGTAATTATATATTTATCTGTGATGAATAAATGTATGTCCGTATAGGTAGGTATAATTGATATGTGCGTTCATTAATTCCGCACTCGAACTGCCATTTAGATGTCATTACCATCTTGTTAGACGCTGCCATTGTACGAGCTGGCCCTGGAGTAATTAACCTTCCACACTTACGAGTACATACAAATACTTGTAATAGAAACTATTGCTAGGATTGGCGTAAATAAATTTTGAAAGTACCCGGCTCAAGTACCCATATACCTATTTTTTTAAGTTTACTTTGCATCCAGCATAAATCAGAGTAAGCAGAGGGAACATAGTGTTAAGGGACTGTGGTTTCCATTTTCTTTCAATTTTTCCAGATATTGCGCGCTAAATGCCGGAAATCAACACCTTCTCATATAGTCTGTTAGAATGTTTTTAATGAATTAAATACAGACGTATATGATCATTTATAGTGATAAGGCGGCCTTTGCAATATAGTGGTCAATATTGTAAAAAAATTTATATCTACTGTGTATTTTGCAATAAATTCGCGATTCTATAACCGGAGCCACAAATTGAAATGTTATGATTCCCCCAAATAGGAATCGATCCTACAACTGCCGTGCGTTGCGCCTTGTTGTGCTGTGCTTAAAAATATAGAAAAGAATATTGTTCAAGTAACTGATTGTGGCAGAGAAACGCGTCACGCATCGGTGTGACGTGAGATGACGCCTCCATTCTAATCTAACATGTATGTATGTACATTACGTCACACGACCGTCGTGCTGTAACAGTCCATGTCTAAATGATGAGTATAATCCTGAATGAATCTAAATTTGCTCTGAGATCATCAACCACTCTATTTTTGCATTTAACTACTCGTGATAGACACCATGGACTACTGTAGTTATTTCGTTGAAATTTTCATTTTGAAGTAGCTCACTTTTGCACTTTGCCTTTGTTCCGGAGCATTTAAATCATCATAAGTTAAAAATATTTAACTTGACTCTATATTCCGCATATAGCAAATCAATATTGCCTGTTGAGTGGTGGAACTCAACACCGCACTAGTAAAGACTATCGATAGAAGGAAATAGTGTATTACTTATTGTTTTTTTTAATTTTGTTTTATGTTCACGCTGTATTCCGTATATAGCTGGGTCGTTAGAGGGAACCTATGATTAAGAAATTCCGCTCCCCATTTTCCGTTTGTAGTGAATATTATCTTTTAACAAAATTTATTAATAATAATAATAATAATAATACATGTAAACTTCTATTTCATTCGATATTAATATTATATACTTACACTACATTCTATTTTCAAATTTACTTAAAACTAAATTGTTAATATTTATATTTAATATTCATCCGCGCGCAGCGCATTCGCATGACAAACTTGTTTCGAGTTTTTTTGCTGTGCGTGACGTAGCCTGCTTGCTAGCTACGAGTAAAGAGTCGGCTACTATCGCTTGCGACGTTCACTTGTATTAATATTGTACTCATTGCTTGTATTCAATTTTAAGCCTTATCTTCTTGCTAATACGTATCTGTTTCGCTTATCTATTTCTTTTACTATTTCTTTAAATTTCTTTATTTCCTTCTGTGAGTGTGT
>JAATLQ010034853.1:25136-69422 GCA_013421005.1 Heliconius erato x Heliconius himera | reverse complement strand
GTTACGCAAAAGGAAATTGAATAATTCTATACAGTGTTGCTAGTGATTTTTAACAGTACTTCTTATATGTTAAACTTATAAAATAAATAAAGTTAATGAATCTACTCAATTTGCCAATTAGTGCCAATACTATTATGTATAATTAAATTGATAATAACATACTCTTTTAATGTACTAAAATAAGTATATGATAATAGATAGAAATATTCCATATGGTCTTGGTCGTGCTGTTTAACACTACTAAATGTTATTAAATTTAAACTTCGTATATCATATAGTATAACGCGCGTGTAGTTACAGTTAAACTTAATGTTAAGACACTCCATTCTCAATATACAATGTATTTATTTATATATAATATATTTAACGGTGCAATATTATTGCATTTCTATAATACATATATAGGTATCTGATTGAATTTAATATCAAAGAGATTAAAACCAAGAATATAGTTTGTGTAAGTAAGGAAGCATTGCCATTAGTGCATAGTACAAAAGTTTATGAGATCTTTGTCCTTGCTGTACAAGCGAAGCGAGAGTATAGCCGAGTGAAGCAAACAGAGCAACCCTTGTATTTTATATAGCACATTATTTATAATAATTTTTTTCGCACTTTCCACTTACATTTAACGTGGTAGGAAAAGATAACCTAATGTTAATGCACTTTATTTTAGAATATTCGCCTCTTTTCATTTTCTTTGTGTGATGGAACTCAACGTCAGAAACTGTCTTATCCGACGGAAAAAAGAAATATATTTTTTCTTCCGAGTGGAAATTATTGTATTTTTATATTATATATTGTATTTGTATATTAGTTATTGAATATTGCCCCACATTAGGTACATTACGTTATAACAAATTATTTTAAATGCCCACAAGTTTTATTCCGAATACCTATCAACCAGCTATTTCCTAATAAATACATAGGTTTGAGGCCAGTCGTGGCGCAGGAGCACAAAGTGTGACTAAAAAAAGTTCTTCTAGTATTAATATCACGTTTCTAATATGTGACACTATGCCGATTTATTAATTCAAAGATTTTATGTGATGTACGCATAATTTTATATGATGTCATATACCATATATCAATCATTTTTATTAATTAATGATAGAAATACCCATTAAGAGTAAAAAAGCCTCCACTTGACCAAGTATTTTTTTATATTATTATCATTTATTTATAAAAAATATACTTTTAAATATTCTCTATTCTTTGTTCAGTCTATCAGGCCAGTCGTGTTGCAGGGGCACAAAGTGTGACTAAAACGTTCAGTTTTGCCACTCAACATGCAATGGCTCCAGAATTCTGTGAAAAATGGGGAACAGAGTGTCTTAACACTAAGTTCCATCTGCCTACTCTGCTGTGTGCGGGATACGGCATGAAGCTGATTCTATTCTTTGTAAAATGTCTGAGTAGATAAGTTTTGTTATTTGTTTTCTTCAAAACATAGCTCTGCTTCGATTAATAAAAATAATTCATGAATTTACCACCTTATACTAATATTAATTAAATATTACAAAAGAAATATAGTTTATCTGTATTTAATATTTTTCGATTATAAAACGATTATAATATCCGTTCTCTGATAAACAAAAACTTATCTTCACAGTGACTACCATCAATTTAGTTTTATCTACAGTAGTCAAAAATAAATTGTGGAAAAGTACCTACTTTATAATAATAATAATAAAAATAATAATATACCTATACTTTATAGTACACCACAAAAAAAACTGAGAAATAAAAGAAACAGAAAAAATATAGAGAAACAAAAGAAAATGTATAACAGGCGGCCTTACAGGTAACCTGTAGGAATAGTTAGATGTTTCAACAAAAAGTTTATTTTTTTTAACTAATATATTCATAAATATTATTACATTATTTTTATGAGAAAATAAATAAATAAAAAATATTTTTAGATAAACTTTATAATTAATCCTAATGTTAAAGAACACATTTTTATAAAAATCTAATTTATATAAGTAGTACCATACTATTTAGGTATGTACCACTATGTACATGTATATAATATAGGAACCTTTTTTATCTTCACGCTATATGCCACGCATAGAACTGTAGGCAGAGGGAATCTAGTAACCTAGTGTTAAGATATTCCGTTCCTATTAAGACACTTCCGTTCCCCACTTTTCGCTGAATTTCGGAGGCATTATGTATTGATTAGCGGAACTCAACTGTATAGTCTGTATCTTCATATATCAAGATTTGCAACAGAATTTCCCGTCGGCACTGTAGGTGCATCCTACTTATTACTATTATACTTATAATAATTTACATACATTTACGTACATATTCGTTAAGCTAGCATTAAAATAATTAAATATAGAAAGATATTATTTTATACAGCTATAGAGTTTCTTTAAGAGTCATATTTTCTACTCAACACATAATACCTCCAGAATTTAGCGGAGAGTGGGTAGCGAAATTGTCTTAATGGAAAACGGAGTGTTTTAACACTACGTTCCCAGGTTTCCTCTAGTCACCCCGCTAAGTGCGGGATACAGGATGAGTTAAAAAAATAACATTAAGTATACTTTTAATATATTTATTAATAAAGGTATCTATCTATCTACTTTTTTCAAGATTTGGAAAATTTCAAAATTTTGTTATTTTTTGTTAAAATATTTTTTTTATTTTTAAACGTTACTATTTGTTGCAGTAATAAAAAATATTGTAATAAATATCATTAACATAATTTAATTGCTTTATATGGTAAACTCTATCATAAAAATCTAATTAAATTCTTGTATGGCGTTTTCAATAGCGAAATCTCTCTGAGTTCCCATGGCAGTAAAACTTAAATATACCTACCTAGATACTTCTACTCTCATCTATTTCATCTTTTTTATGGATATTTTATTATTTACAAATTAGGTTTAACATTAAATTTATTGTGAACATATGTGATTTTTTTTTCAATAGGTTTTTTTACGGATGAATAATCCATTAAAGATTTTTTTTAATAATTGAAAAATAATGCTATATTTAATTTTCGTTCTATAATTTCGAAACATTGATCACTCATTTATATATCTCATCAGACAAAATTGTCCGTATAGACACATTTTCTCTAATATTAGACCAAAAAAGAATGATGATACAAATGAAAATAACTCAACAAGATATATTCTATCTTGTTCATTCGTGTTGCATGGACTTACCGAGAAAATGCAGCACTACTTGTTGTTTTGAATACTCGGAAGCTTAGCTCGATCAACCTTAGGTCGTTCCTCAGGCTCAACACAGCGTGCGGGCTCCAAATCCTTGGATATCCTTCATAATCTTGTCCAAGCCTTCAGATTACACGCGTCCCGTCACAACGTAAACACAAGAACAATCAGATACCGATAAATCAAAGCGCACGATACGACGGGAATCCGCTAAATCCTCGCGGGATCGCGTAAAAAATACTAGTATTAAAAACAGTCTTAAGTGGGCTTACGAACGCGGCGCGGAACGGCCCGCACTGGCTCTAATCTCGGCCACTTCCCGACGCAATTTGAACCTAACTCCACCACTCTATACATCATCCGGCGACGCCCGCCCACCGCGCCGCCGCGGCCGCGTACTCTGGTCCCGCTCTAACCCGCCCGCGCCCCGTATCTCGGTCCCGCTCTCGCTGAAATCTCGCCGTGTGGAGTTTTCAGTGCGTGCGGGGGGGACGCAGTCAGCTGGCCGAACTTATGCGGATAAAATCGACTTTTTATCGGCTTGCTGTGACGGCTCGTGACGTCACTGTTTACTTCGGACGGACGCGGATTTGTTGTAAAAAATATTTCTTCAAACTTCATAAGTCTAGTTTTGCCTGTCATAAGGTGCTACGACTTTAGATAACCTTATTATTGCAACTGTATTATTTTCAGGAAAACTTTCATATGCATATGAGGTGGTTACAAAACTTTACTTTTTTTTATAAGCTATAGCTAATATATACCGAAATTTTGATATTAGAGATAAGGGTACCAATAGCCAAATTCTTTTATTGTGCGTTCGGAATATGCTTTTAACGATAAAACCTCTTCAAAGAGATTAAAGATAAATTTGTGACATAATGTATCTAACTAAATTTATTCAACGGCCAAAGCTCATTTAAATCGTGCAATATGTTTTCCTTATGGCACACAAATAATTGCAGTTTAAATCGCGCTCCATGCAGCGTCGCCCGCAATAAATAAACGGGCGTTCGCAACGTAAACAGATCGGGCGCATTAACCGCGCGTCGGCGTACATAAAGAGAGCGGTATAAATATAAAGTTGCCACTCGCTGCCGCGCAAACTTAGCTAAACAACGCCATAATTGCCTTCATTACTTAAATTACTGAAATTATTTATTCAAAAAGCTGGCAACATTTAGGCGCGAGCGGTTCCGCCCACGGCGCGGCGGCTCGCCAATGGGGAGGCGGCGCGGCGAGGTGGGAGGGGCGGAATTCAATATGGCGGACAGACAAGCAACCTTCTTGGTGCGGACGCATCGGAAACCCGCCGACGCTGCTGGCGCGTTTTCCAGCTGAATCATTGCATGGTGTTTAATTGGAGGTACATATAACTTGGAAATTTGGTGTCTGAAGTAAGATTAATACATTTATTTACTGTTATAATGATTTTACTCCTTGATGTGACTTCTCCGACGGCAATTCTCCGACGGCTTTATACTATAAGGTAAAATAATGTACATAATATTATTAATAAATGTATCTTTAGGTAGATATAAGTACTTACAATAATACGTTTTAAACTGACAATCGAACACAAGTCTTAAAAATAAAAGGAAGACATATAGAAACTTATACGTACGTACAGCTAATTAACTCATTATCTCAATTATAGTTATTATTAAAAGATAACGATAACATAATCTTTACGTAGGTACTTATATAGGTAATTATTTACAATGTATAGCACTAATAATTGAATGGAATAAATAATTTCCTTGCAACAATAATATTTAAATAATGATTTGGAATAACCAACAACTTGGACATCTTGCCTTATTTTTGTATAGATAGATTATATTATAACACATTTCATTATAGAAATACAAATAAATAGACAGAAATATGTTATAAAATAAGTAACCAGTTGAAACACGTGGTTAGTGCCATTTTATTGCATTCTTTATTACCTACTCTACTCTTTACAATTCTAACATACCCATGTGCCTGCTTACCCAATATTGCCCCAATTTTTCAATAATTAATAATTCGGCCTAGACCTAGAAAGAGGTTACATATATTATTAATCATGTTATTCTTTTTAGTACGAGTAGGCAGATGTATAGGTATATCAAGTAAGTATAATATACTAAATTTGTTAATTTTTATACGGAATCGGCTAACAACAAATATATGGAAATATAGAAAGTCAGAATATACTCTTCACAAAGTAAAGAATTAATGAATATCTACCTGAGATAGTAGTGATGTTACGTTCCGACAAAAGTAAGGAACTTAGATACTTCTTATTGCCTTGTTAATTAAAGATTAGCTCAAAACCACTATGACTGGACGAATAAAAAAGTAATTCTAAATAGAGAATACAGAATGTATGTGAATAATAACTCAATTTAAATGTTGTAAAAAATTATGTGATCATAGCCTTAAGCTTGAAAAAGCTAAAGCGAGAAATTTACTCTAGAAGAATTAAAAAAATATATATTTAAAAAAAAGACAATATCATTGAGAACAATAACATTAGATAAAATTAACATACAATTACCAGGTACTATTCATTCTGTTAAATAAAATATTTATAACAAGCCACTAAGACAAAATGCACAAATATAAAACTAGAAAAAAATATATAAAAATTTAAAAGATAGTAAATAGTACACATAATACACGAAATTAGAACATTATGAAAGATTAAAAAATGCTTAGATCTGTTATATACCTATATCTATTTGTTTACAAGTCTTTATTTACTATTATATTACTATAGGTATACCTGTAGTAAGAATAGGTATAAGCAATCACTTAAAAATAAATAATCTTCAATCAGATAGTAATCAATATTTGTTCATAAATATTTTTGCTAATTAAATTTCAACTATTATTCTAAACAGAAATATTTCACTCGTAATTGAAATTAATAGGGTAGTTTAACAAATTTGGCATAACTTATATATTAAACACCTAGTGGTGGTTCATAGGTAGGTCATTACGTTGATAATACGTGGCAAGCTACGTTGAGGCATAAATACCAGATATCCATATAACTTTAGTATAATCATATCCTGAGCACCCTGTATAACCCCAGATGTCACACAGTATATATCTATAACCCAGTTTTCTAGTTGCTCTGTCGACAAAATCAAGACTTCACTCAACTACTACAACAACGACAAGCTCTCTGTAGTTTGTCTTGGCTCCATAATGCCTTTAAATGTGGCAAGGTTTTTGTCTTAAGATTTTCTGAGATGATTAAACAATAAAATACCGATCGTCCTGACGGGTATTGATCCTATAGAAACATTATCGCTAAATAAATTCTCGATTAAAAACTAATCAAGAAAAATCTAAAATCAACGCATGGATTAGTTGATGATAAGGCTACTGTATGTAATTTAAAAAAAACCTCTAAAACTAAAACCTCTTATTATTTGACCACAAAAAATACTTTGAAACACAAAAATAGTTATGTCTATAATATGTTATGTTATGTATGTATTATAATGTCCTTTCTCTCCAAATCTTGGCTAGGGTTAGGAGCGATGGGGGTAAATGCGTAAGCGCAGGGTAACTTCTCGTCTTCAGGTTTTTATGTATGCAAACATTAGTAACAAATAATAGGCAAGATTTCGTATAGACGGCAATTATCGCCTGGCCACCACTATCCGATTGTACACTATTTATAAAATAAAAGTATAGGTACAAGAGACCACATAAACTCTTGTAGTTATGTACCTAATAGAAACAAGATATTGCAAAGATAGAAAGAAGTCCCTCTACTGATTTGTTATATTAGGTATGTGGAAATATCTCGGCTTTTATAGAACTGTCATCAGTTAATTTATATAATGTATTCCAAAGGTAATATTAGTAGAGTTTTTTTAAATTCAGTTAAGCCAGTCGTGCGACTGTAAATGTGACAACTTGTGGGTTTTTAGTTCTTCGCTGTGGTAACGATGCAAAGCGCGGCGTAAAGTTCCGCCACCTAACACGCAACGCCTCCAGAATTCAGCGGAATTGGGAAGCAGGGCGGTTAATATTATGTTGTGCACATACATATATATTTATAATTTAATATACATTTAATTTTTCAGATTCTAAGAGTTGAAGGCGTTCCTACTTCTTTACTTAAAGAAGGATTTTATCTTTAATAAGCTTAAGAAAGAATAAACATAATTATTTGTAATATAAATCAATTGTGATAAAGTTCAAGTTCAGTATGAAATTTAAATCAATACAGCGTGAAGCTAAAAAAAAGTGTCTTATTATGTTATAGACAAATAAACAAAAAAAAGAATTCATTGTTTCATTTCACCTTTAATAAAACAATATTTAGTAAATACCTACACTACAACATCAAATTTATATTAAACACAACTTTACAAATAAAATATCTACATAATTACTTAATATTATTGAGGTTATAAAGCTCTACCTACGGAGCTTTACTTAACGCCACTGCTTCCGTATATTGTAGGTACCTTATTCTACATAAATATATAATGTTCGTCGAAATATGAAAGTTTCTTTTCCAAACTTTATAATATTTTTTTTATTAAGTAAATAAATTAAACATTATAATAGTTTGATTGATATAATTGGACTATTTTCAATTCTATATTGAGTTGTTGTTAAACTTTTGTACAAACTGTAGCATTATTCTTATTCTATATATATTCTTTTAATTTAATTGAAATAACATTATTATAGAAATTAGGACAATATGATGTAATATTGTTAGAAATCGGAAGCGATTAACGTTTTTAAAAATGAGATAAAAATATATATCGTCTATATCTTTCTAAATTATTATTTTAAACGAGTTGGCTAACAGTATTAATAAATAAAAAAAGTCAGATATAATGTTGTTTTTATGTATAATACAGATAATAAACAAAAATAAACTATTTTTTAAACATTTTTAAAGTGTTATTCCACACTAAGGAAAGAAAAATATTTATTTAGACAACGTATAAAAAATTTAACGACGCGGGACTCGAACCCGCGCCTCCTGGAAACCGACCTGGTCGGTGTGTGGCCTGGCCTGGCTAAGTGTGGAATAACATTTCAAAATGTCTAAATAAGTAAAAATAAACTATATCCGGATGTACGTGTAGATAGGAACAGAAGATAATAAATCGAAAGCAAAACATTTTAAACCAACACAAGCACCAGCTACAAATGTAATGATTTGTCTGATTAATCGAGCGTCGCAGATGTCTGCCAAAAATAAAGGATAGGGTCGTGGTAATCGAGTCTAAAGGGGGCTTCCCCTACAAATAGATAGTGTTTGTCATTTATTGTTAAGTGATGATTTAAATTTATTTATCATTATATTTCAATTTTTTGACAAATAATTTTTAATGCTATATGTTATGAGGAAGCTTGAAACCTAATAATTATAAATACCTATAGGTCGGTACATGAGCAAATTGCTTATTTCATTTTTCTATTCGTTTTTTTTATAAGATTGTCTCATTTAAGAGTATCCAAAAATTTTTTCAAAAAGTTACTTAAATATAAAAAAAATATATTTTACTACAGCATTTGATTGTATTGCTTTTTATCCTTTATAAGAACTTCAAACTTAATGCGATTTTTTTTCTTAAAAAATATATTGCTAGACAATCAAACATTACGCTTGTCTATAGGTAATTAATGCAATATCAAAGAGTAGGCACGTACGTCAGTCGTTACCTTGAGGTTGTAAAATAATAAAAAACATACATGCGTAGGTACATTATAACCAACAACAAGCACATGGCGGTGCCGTGACACTGATTTACGGTTTCTGTTTGAATTAAATAAAGATCATTTTTATTATCTTTATTTGTTTCTTAAAATGTACCAACTTATATCGTATTTTGTACTCCAAAATCTTATCCAATGACAACATACTAACATGCAGTTCCTCTTTAAATGTTGCTCTACAATTAAATAAAAATATAGAGGTATCTCCTACAGTACAGTGTACTACCTACAAGAATTTAAAATATACCTACTACTGCATAATATACAACAACATAACTATACCTATAGCAACTTATTATAAGTAATTTCAAAGCTAAGCATAAAGTAATATTTAATGATGGCTTGTGATCACACAAGCAAGTTCAAACTAAATGAACAAATAAACAAAAAAATGTTATGTATTATTAATATTATGTTTATCTCTCTCTCTCTCTCTCTCTCCTTAATATTTATAAAATAGAAACTTAATTTATAACCGACTTTTTTACATGAAGGAGGCTTTTAATTTGACTGTTTTTTATGTTTGTTAACTCAAAACTTTTGACTGGGTGGACCGATTTTGATGATTCTTTTTTTATTTGAAATCTATTTTAATTTGGCCAAGTTCTGACAATGCCACCCATGAGAAAATCATATAAATATTAAATTTATATTAAGAATGTGCCCTACAAATGGACGAATAAAAATTGTTATTGTATTCTTTTTTATTATAGGTACTAGGTCTACGTAAAGGTCTACGAAATTCATTGATTGTTTGATCACATAGAGCTCGCCGTCTCAACTTATAGGCGATAAAAAATTCATTCATATCTATAAAGTTTATTATTATAATTTAACTATTGTTAATTAAATAAATCAGCTTCACGCTGTATCCTGCACACAGCAGGGTAGGCAGAGGGAACCTGGTGTAAGACACTCCGTTCCCCACTTTCTGCCGAATTCTGGAGGCATTGCGTGTTAAAACACCAGAGCAAACTGCGCCACGACTGGCCTCAATAGTTAATATTATATTCATACATATATATCATTATAAGAAAATAAATAATTTATTCAACAGATATTTCTATATATTATGCAAACGCTAATATACAGGTGATCAGCTCACTCTACATACACCACCTAATCTGAACTTGAAGCGCATAAACATTTATAGCACATAAATTGCAACTAATGCAGCAATCAGCAGTTTATCGGAGTATAGTAGTAATGTGATTGTTAATTATTCTACTTAGTTCTAGTGCTTACATGTTAGAGCGTTCTAAGCTGTTTACGAATTTATATACATATGTACATATGGAGGATAGTCAGTGGCGCAGGAGCACAAGCGTGTCTGTAAGCGCAACAGGTTTTAGGTTCGATTAACACTTGAGGATAAAAATATATTTTTATTTCTTCGCTCTGGTATCAGCGTTGAATTCCGCCACTCAACACGCAAAGGATCCAGACTTTGGCGAAAAGTGGAGAGTAGAGTGTCTTAATAGACATCTATGTAGAGTGCATTTAGAAGTGAATTGCAAGTTATATTTATGGTGTGTAACATGAACACCAGACTGATTAAACTTTAATTTTGGTATGTTATCCATAGCTTTTTGATCGTGGAATGTAGAACTTGCCTCCTTCATAGATCGCCAAGCATTCCGGCTAAAGGCGGTCAGTCCAGTGCTACAGGGAGTTCTACACTAATATTTATGAAAAATAACTTGTAAGAAACATTATTTTTGGAAGATTTGTTCTAATGACTACTACTCACAATCTTAGAATAAACATATTAAAATCGGGAAACTATTGAAATTTAACGTTCACGTTGTACCGTACAAAAATGTTTAAGAATTTTGACGAATATGGAAATGAAGTTTAACCAGTTATGAAGCAATTTCCAGGCATATCAAAGGCAGCTTCAATATTTGGTAAGAAAAGCTGTTGTTTATTCATTAATATTATATAATAGTCCTAGTACTATTTATAATTTTTTAGATCTTTGCACTTATGTAGTTCCGTTCCGCGGAATAAAGCAGACAGACTAGTATTTCTAGATATTCCTCTCTTTCTACTCTCTCCGCCCAAAAAAGAAACATCACGTGTTGTGGCACGGTAATCAGCATCGCATATTTACTTACCAGAGAGAGAAGAGAGAATCAAATTAAAATATTTTAAATATTTAATTATTCTGATAGGGTATCGAATCCAAATAAATAAAATATCAAAGCGCATGTGAGTTGGATGTGTGCGAGTTGGCATTTATATTTGAAATCAACATCACATTTCACATCGCTATGATTTGAAGCCACTACTATTACACTACAAAATAAAAATAAGATTTTAAAAGCAGAATGTCCATCGTAAGTTTTTTAGTATATCGTTAGTTCGACGTTAATATGATTATCTATAAACATGGAAGCTGCTAAGATTACGCGATTAGCGTAAGAACATAATCCGATGTCAGCCGTCACCGGGTGAACTTGACCGCGCGACATGCAAACACACTATATTGTATGTAGGTACTTGTCATATGAATACGTTATATTACAAGGACATCGTCTGTTTGTACATGTATCTGATATAATAAATAGGAGATGTTCTATATGTGTCTTTGGTGTATCTTTCATTTACTTAGTAACAAGAAAAAGCGCGGCGTTGAGTTGCGCTACTCAACACGAAGATGCCACAATACCTTAAGATTTCGGCGGAAGTGCCTTAATGGTAAGATTGTAAGACACTTTTCATTACAGTACGTTCTCAAGCCTACATTGATGTGTGCAAAATACAGCGTGAAAAAAAATCTATAATATGGGATAAATTATAGTATGTATCTACGACATTAGGTAGGTATATATCATATAATTTATAATATATTGCAATCACTCTAATATTTTTTTTTTTCATCAACACTAAAAACCTTCCAACATTTACAATAGAAATAAATAGGTATACATAGGTGACACTATTATAACAAATGAATCTTTATCTAAAATTTACTTTTATCGTTTTTATAATTAAAATTTTAAAAAGGGAGTTGAAATTAACCAAAACGATAGAAGAAAGAGAATTCTTTATTGACAGTTTGCTCCACGATCTTGATCTTAACGTGTCTAGTACGCTATCTGAAACCGAACCTTGTCCTACGTTTGAGTAGATTCAATTTTCTAAATAGAAACTAAAATACGTACTGAAATAGAAATTTTGAATACTGTGTTTCGTATGTGTGCTTTTTACTTACAACACCAAATTATTATTATTAATATTAATAAATATATCTATATTTTTAACAGCGAGCGGTTGAAATGTTGTTTCTATTAATATTACGTATTGTAATATTAAAAAAACAAATTGATCAGCTTTACGCTGTATCCCGCACACAGCAGGGTAGGCAGAGGGAACCAAGTGTTAAGACACTCCGTTCCCCACTTTCTGCCGAATTTTTGGAGACATTGCGTGTTGAGTGGCAGAACTCATGCCGCGCTTTGCCTCGACACCAGAGCTAAGAAATGGAAATATAAATTTAAGTAAATATTTCATCTCGAGTGGGGATCGAACCCACAACCAGTCGGTTTTACAGTCACACTTTGTGCCGCTGCGCCACGACTGGCCTCTAATTAGATGGTGATATTACTTTTCAAAAATTCAAAAACAAAATATTTTCTTCATATAACTAATACTTACCCACGAAATAAATGTACATTTATCATATGCGTTCTATTTAAACAAGTAGAGCTCTCCCTCCCTTGTATCTTCCCAGCATTATTTCCCAAAAAACAGATAGCGGGAGCAATAAAAGGATTAAAAGAGTTGTTTATATTATAACATTACATACGTATACATATACATTATAACATAACATTACATTACATTACAGCATTGTTATCGGCAAAGCAATAAATAAAAGTAAATCTAGACCGTTATCAATGCCACTGAATTTTTCGATTAGATATCAATCACGAAATGTGAGAACATTATACCTAAAGACATGATAAATAATGAAAAAAAATTAAAAAATATATAAAATAACTAATATGAGATTGGGTAAAAAAAATATGCAAAAAAAATATTTTTATACCTCCAGATATGTGCTTGTGTACCTACACCAGCTTAAATATGACTATAGGTATATACCTAAATTAAATACCTACTATTATTTACATTGAAAAGTATAGGTATATTTTGCAAATATATATATTTTGTATGTAACAAACAGTTGAAAACCGTCAATTACTTTATTGTTTTTCAGATAGAAATTTTCTCATATTAACTAATTATGTAAAACCTAGTAGATCTTAGTAGATATTCTATCAGTCCGAAGGCTGGATAAAGCCAGTTGTGTGAGAAGCGTGCGATTGTAACCGTGACAAGTTGTGGGTTGGATTTCCACTCTAGGAAATGAAATATTTATGTAATGAGGCAAAAGTGCGGCGTTAAGCTCAACACCCAATGCCTCTATAATGCGTCGGAAAGTGGGGTACGGTAGTTCCCAGGTTCCCTGTCTAACCCGCTATGTGCGTTATACACCGTGAAGCTAGTAAGCTACTTACTACCTATGATTATACAACTTTTTAAATAATTGTTTATAAGTAGCTCCAGAGCTTACATTAAAGCTTCGTAAACTTCGACTTTCTTTGAACTTATTATGTAAGTTCACGATATTGTTATTACAGAACAAAGATGTTTTAATATTATATAAGTAAATTATAAAGGGTCGTATCGGTCGACGAGCATAATTTATTCTCTTTGAATATTCATAGCAGCTCAATACTCATTAAATTTTCAAATATAGACAACAACTAGGAGATGTTCTCCTAAAATCGCACTCAATACGTAGTATTTCACCACCGGTAACCAAAAATTATAATAAGGAAATTTTATAATTTATTTTAATAATAATAAAATATTTTAATCATTAATTCATAAGTACCTATATTTTATTCGAATGCTTCAAACACTAATTAATAACATATTCTACAAAATATAATTTTGCTATTACATTCATCAGTTTGCTTTTGAAAGGTTTTTTAATATTGCCATGATATGGTGAGGCCACAAAGTATGACTGTAAAATCGTTTGGTTGTGAGTTCGATCGCCATTCGAAGAAAAAAAATATTTATTTACATTTATATTTTATGTCGAGGCAAAGCGGGGCGTTAAGTTCTGCCACTCAACAAGCAATGCCTCCAAAATTCGGCAGAATGTGGGGAACGGAGTGTCTTAACACTAGGTTCCCTCTGCCTACCCTGCTGTGTGCGGAATACAGCGTGAAGCTGATTTTTTTTAAATTATAATAATGTAAATATTTTAAAATTATGGTTATCTTACTTCCATTGAGCAAAGATGCCAATGATTAATCATCCCATTGTTTTAATGATGCGAAATTATGCAGATTCAACGCGATCACAATGCCCAAGATTTCTGCACGATCCCCAAACACAGCTCTAACATCTTTTACTTCGACTTACAATAGAATGTATTGAAATATGTATATATACTTACGACTTAGACGAATATCTTTTTCTCGCATAAATTAAAATTGTTTGAAAATTAAGTTGATTATTTACTTATATACAACAGACATACAATATATAATAAGGAGATTTATTATCATATTTTGCAGTTCTATGATCATTATTCATATTTAATTCAAGTAAATCCAGAAATTATAGGTCTATATTATAATCTATTATTATGTAACGATTTAAGTAATATAAAATATATTCAGTTATTATAATGTTAAATGTGCTAAGAAAGCTCTTTCATTTCATATCACACATGACACCGTAAGTTTTTTTTTAGTTCTTTACTTTAAGTCTCCTAAAAGGCTCTGTATTCCATCCATTTAACGTGACGTCATATAACTATAACCAACTTATGATCAAGAGGCATCCAACGACACGTCATTTGTTTAATTATGAGAACTAGTTTAGAAGTTCTGAGTGAACAGATGAACATCCATACCCACATACATACATATAGATCAAAATCATAACCCTCCTTTTTACTTCGCCGTAATCGAGTAAAAATAGGATTTAACAAAAAAATTAAAAACTAATCAAATAGACAAATAAAGAACTTGCTTAAAAGTTTTATGCTCGCTTTTAATACGATTGTCATTTTTATACTCTTTTAGAATATAAGTCAGTTAATTAAACCAAACGTCGCCTTCCTGGGGCTAAACTTCACAAATTAAAATCTTATCTTTTAATTCGAATTCGATCCTGTTCGAATTTGTTTGTACTTTCGAAATATTAAAATATACAGATACCATTAGAGTACAGTGGTTGGATGATTTCGAATTATATATAAAGGAGTAGTTGCAAGTTCAATCTCCACTTAAAGCATCAATTTTTCTTTGCTCCACTTTACCAAAATAACATAGTTTTAAGTTCTGCTCGAAACATTTCGTTTCGAATTCAGAAGGAAAGTGGAAAATGAAAAAAAAATGTATATACGAGTAAAAGAGCAAATGCAATAAAAATATTTTCCCAAAATTAAGACTTGTAATTGTAACTTTTTGTTTTTCACTTTCGCTTTCGTTGTCGCTAGGTAAACTTTGAGACTTTTGTTGAGACGTTGTAACTTTTATTTAAAATATTTAGTGTTTTATTGTATACTTTATAAAATGTTTATGAAAAAAAAAACGTCTGTATTAAAAAAAAGTTTCAATAAGTATCGTCTGCGTTAAACAAATACTCCTACGTAAGTTATCAGTCATCACATATTTGTAGAATCTGTAAATTAACATTAAAATCTAATTAATTTCTATTTATCCTCAGTAATATAGTAAAAATATAATAAAAAAATATTTTTTAACATTTTTAAAGTGTTATTCCACACTTGGGAAAGAAAAATCTTCCACGTCGCGCACGTGTTCGAGTCCCGCTACGTTCAAATTTGTATACGTTTTCTAAATAACTAAAAAAATATTTATTTAATAAATTGTTTAACTAACAAAATAACTGTAAAACGTAATTACAAAAAAAAAATCTCTAATCTAATAGAATTCTAGTTGACCGACTGATGCATTATATAGCCGTTTTAACAAAGTTTAATCACCGTCTCGAATCAATGGCGTCTCAACTAATGGAATAGTTGGCGGAGTCAATCACACGGCTCGTAAAGCCCGCAGTACAGTTGTTACTTCCACTACATATAATTACAATTGAATTTATGGCTCACGTTACTTACTTAGTAAATGATAGTAACGAACCAAGTTAAGGTGAAGTAGGTACCTATATATATACATATATATCAGCTTCACGCTGTATTCTGCACACAGCAGGGTAGGCAGAGGGAACCTAGTGTTAAGACATTCCGTTTTCCACTTTCTGTCGAATTCTGGAGGCATTGCGTGTTGAGTGGCAGAACTCAACGCCGCGCTTAGCCTCGACACCAGAGCGAAGAAATGGAAATATAGATTTAAGTAAATATTTCATCTCCTCGAGTGGGAATCGAACCCACAACCAGTCGGCTTTACAGTCACACCTCGTGCCGCTGCGCCACGACTGGCCTCGTACGAAGTAGGTACTTGTGCTTACTGAATACTGATATAGGATTGAATGATCCGTTTAGAGTTGGATGTATGTTTGAATTTAAGAATGAATGAGAGTTTTACTATATCTAAGTATTTTTTATATGGAATGCGCTCACAGTTATTGGTGGTGTATTTTTTTTCATATTTATCTTTTTGATTTTATATTTATGGTTGTGGGTTCGATCCTCACTCAAGGTGACGAAATATTTATTTAAATGTATATTTTCATTTTTTTTATTCTGGTGTCGATAGCACGGCGTTGAGATCCGCCACTCAACACGCAATTCAACGCAAAAAGGAGAACGAAGTGTCATAATACTAGGTTCCCTATACGTACCATGCTGTGTGCGGGACACAGCGTGAATCTGATTTATATTTTTAATATTTTGATAAATATAGCTTATAAATATAGCTAGCTTGTGTCTCAATGGCAAATAGACATTCCTATCTATTTATCAAGCCCAAAGCTTAACCCGAACACGCCGCAAAATCAATACACGCCCCAACTAAATTAGCGTGTAACATTTCCTGTTTAAATTGTAAACGAGACCGTTTCTCGCCAAAAATATTGTAACGATATAGAAATTGAAGGAGAGCGGTGCGCGGGCGTCGGCACGCACCGGGCGCGTGGCGGTCACGTGGCCATCAGAAAGGACGCGCCTCCTTTAAACCCCTACCAGTATTTATTCTACCACCATCCTCTCATTGTAAGTCTCGTGTCATCCAACGCAAATTCAGTTTAGATCTCATCGCGCACCCCCGTTACGTCATCACTGAGCAAACAGCGACCGGATTGCATTATTATTTAATTGTCTCGAGTGTTTTCTTTTGTGAATTTAAAATGAACGTTGAACTTTGCGTTTGGGTCACATACGTTTGTAATTTATAAAAAAACATTTTATTATTATTTAAGCTATGGGCTAGTTTTAAGTATTGTATGGCTTTATTAAAACAAAATCTATATTTATAAACTTTAAATTATTTTTCATATAATAAAGTAACTACCAAAAAAAATTATAAAATAACCGCGATGCGCACAACGAAATCTGAACGGCGACCCAACCTGAAGTAATACCAGCTATACATCAGCTTCCAGTCTAATGGTAATTCGGGATATACGATATTGTAGCCACGGTCCCTCCATAACAAATGTTTATTTTATACACAACGCCACTAACAATAGTGTGCAAATACCTAAACGCCGTAAATGGCGGCGCGATGCGATTTAGATGATAATGCCCGAACAGAAATAATAATGGACGCCGCTCGTAATTTCTCTCTGTTTACACTCGCGGTTTCCGATTTATTATATAGATAAATATTTTTATGCTTAATTGATAGGTTAAGCAATTGTGATTGTAATCTATAAGTGTATATACATAAAAAGAAAGTGCTATAATCTTTTTTAAGTTTTTTAAATAAATTCGGCGAAAGGACACGTGAAATAAGATCAAAAAGTATCGTTAAATACCTTTTTTACTTGAGAAATAAATTAAACAGAATAATTACCCGTAGCAAAGCATTGAGTTAACATTTTAAGCTAGGCATTTAGTTTTTTTTAACTTTGTAATGAAATTTAAGCAAACATACTTTTTACGCCTTGCAGCACGATGGACAGACGATTTAAAGAAGGTGGCTGGAAACGGATGGATGCGAGAAGCCCAAGACCGGGATGGTTGGCGTTCGATGAGGAAGGCCTACGTTCAGCAGTGGACGGCGATAGGCTGATTAAAAAATACTTTTTATTGTGGTTGTCGTGACGTAGGTTCACAAGCGTGTGACGGTTGTGGATTCGATTTCTGCGTGGGGGAATGTATTATATAGTATAATGGTTTTCCTTTTCTTCTGTTTGGTACCACGGCAAAAACACGGCGTTGAGTTGCGCCACCCAACACGTAATGCCCTCAACAATCAGTGGAAAGTGGTGAACGGAGTGTCTTAACACTGGGTTCTCCCTGCCCATATGCGGGATACAGCGTGAAGCTAAAAAAAAGTAGAAATTTAACATCAACCTAATAATTCAATAATCCTCAAACTAATAGAGTAATAAAATATTTTAAAGATAATTTTATTATATGAACAAAAACAATACCGAGACTCCGTTAAACATATATATATATATATATATATATATATATATATACTGTAATATTTCCAAGGCAAAACATATAAATATATAAACAAAGGGTAGGTAATTCGGTAGCTATGTGAGCTTACATGTTTAATTTGATATTTAAAGGTGGGTACACCTGACAGCCCTAACGCACATGCATATTCATGGGCTTCATTAATCATACCCAGCTAACACCTACAAGATACTCCCGCACGAATTTCGTGAAATATAATGAAGTATTAGTTATGCATGCCACTATGACGCCGCTGCAATTTGTTATAGTAAATTGCGCGTTTGAACAATTTATATTTACCTATCGAAATTTATTTCGTCGTAGCGTTTCATATATTTCGGCGGTCTCTATGGAATAATTTAGTGCGATTTATTTAAATTGTTGTTTAATGATAATGAACGCAAACGCATGTTGTAAATCTACTAGCGCGTAATTTTATTAGGTAATAAATGACACAAAAGCAAGGATAGAATAAAAAACGCCCTATAAAGTTTTCGGGCTTACAGCTCGTGCCCACAATTTTTTTTATTCATAAAAAATAGTTTACAATGTTAGACTAATCCAAAAGGATTTTTTTTTAAATATTAGCATACGGCAAAGAAATTAAAGTCGTTTTAGGCCTACATCTGTCAATGGGCGTGGAAATAAGATGCATGGAGGATTTATGTTAATATTTCACTAATGCGTTATGAGCGAATGCAGCGATATTGCTATTTCTGCAACCCCATTATTCTGGTATCATAGTTATATCATGACTTTATATGTTTTTATAGTGACTTGATCAGTTTTTCTATAACGGATAAAAACAAAAATATGTCTCTAACATAGTTTTGACTCTTTAAATAGCGTGAATTTTTCAACTTAATAAAATTTATACATGATACTTTTTAAAAAAGATTTCCCATTTTTAATGGATAGGCAAAGTTATAATACCTCTCCTTTCGTTTTTATTTATATTGGATTATTCGCACACCCAGATTTTAAACATATCGAAAATTAAGTTAATTTTTGCCTAATATAATAATTACACTTCGAAATTTATTTAAAGAATATATTAGCGACGAACTTTTAACAAAGTTCTTAATTTCTATTTAACTAAAAAAAAAGTATAAAAAATATATAGATAAATAAAGATAAAAAGAATGAAATTTAAATCCCCTCCGCCTTATAAGTGTTTCACACAAGTTATCAGCGCGGGAACACGGAGCGATAGTGACACATGTCAAATGTCATAGAGGCGTCAGAGGCGATCGCGCGGCAATCCGTCATCGCGTCGCGCCTCCCGGGACTGCCGTCGATCGACCTCACTAATTTGTTACTTTTGATTATTTTATTTATAAGAAAATAATTTGGAAGTATTCGTACGTATTATCTTTTTGTTTATTTTGTTTTTTTTTTATTTTACTTCGCTCTTATTTTTTGTAAATACAATAGATTGATTGTAACGAGTTCACAAAGTTATATGTTTCTTGTTTATTGTGATTTTTATTGTATATTTTTTATTTTATTAGTCAAATTTAAGAAAATGAATGAAAAATAATAAAAATAAATAATTAAAATTTTAAAATCAATATGATTATAACAATTACATTCTTTTATGTTATAAACATGTCCGGTCGTGGAGCAGAGGCACAAGTAAATAGAGAATAGAAGTGACTTGTTGGGTGGGAACGGAGTATCTTAACACTAGGTTGCCCCCGCCTACCCTGCTATGTGCGCGATACAGCGTAAACCTAAAAAAATCTTATAAGCATTTATCTTATTACTGTCTATTCTTTATTTATTTAAATGACTATGATTTAGTTCTATTAATTTTTAACACCACCGAACATCGTTAACCATATTTTAACACCACCGAACATCGTTTGAAGTTTAGGCCCACAACTATCATGTGTTATCCTACTTACTAGTGTAGTCAAGTCACTCAATTTACAACTAAAAAAACTATAATATTATTATACCTATTGGACAAATATGTAGTAATCATTGATCATTGTATCAAATTTTTATTCACTTGTCTGTAAAATGCATCGCATTTCCACAATAATAATCTTTTCCTCGCATTCTTCCTCTGTAATACCCACGTTTCGCTGCCGTATAACAGCATCGATACCAAAACTGCATTGTGTACGGCCAAACGTGCAGTTGTGCTGACATTTCGCCGTCCCATCAATGCAGCTAAGGCACCGTTAACTCTGCTACCGGCAGCAATACGCCTTCCGCATGCAGCTCATATGTTCCATCTCTATTGAACATAGGTTAAATGAGCTTCACGCTGTATCCCGCACACAGCAGGGTAGGCAGAGGGAACCTAGTGTTAAGACACTCCGTTCCCCACTTTCTGCCGAATTCTGGAGGCATTGCGTGTTGAGTGGCAGAACTCAACGCCGCGCTTAACCTCGACACCAGAGCGAAGAAATGGAAATATAAATTTAAGTAAATATTTCATCTCCTCGAGTGGGAATCGAACCCACAACCAGTCGGTTTTGCAGCCACACCTCGTGCCGCTGCGCCACGACCGGCCTCCAATTTGAACATAAGTACTTCCTAAATATACCACTTCATACACTTTCTCAGAAATATAAATAATTTTGGTTTCGCAAACACTACATTTAGTCCTCGAGATGTACATAGTGCTGGAAAAGAATGCTTGCAATGCTTTCAACTAAATTCAGAACTACTCTACATTAAACAACCACGTCTGTCCTCCATCGTTCAAGCACTTTTCTACTTTTTGCGGACATATTTCTCGTCAGGATGATGCTTCCATGCAACGCCTTATAGTTCAAGGCAGAGTTGAAAATCGCAGGCCATGCGATAACGACCAATTGAAATCTGCCCTTAATGGTCTTCTCTACAAGTGTACCAGACAGGCAGCCACGATCACTCTGTCAAGAGCGAAACGATAAATAAGATGATCTTTAAATCATAAAAGATAATATGTAATGTACTGTTCATATCATTTGCTTTATTTATCCAATGGGTAAAAAATTAGAGTTTCAAATAACATATACTAAACAGCTAGACAAATTAAATAAATATTGATTAAACCTACAAAACAATTAAGACGAAACAGAAAAACTTAATTTACTTTTAACGACATTTTAAAACAATTCCAATCGGATTTACCAATCAGGGATGATAGGTAGCCATATTTTCCAGTACGCTGAGTCAACAGCCGTCCATTCATCGGTGCAATGAAAATATTGCCCATTTATCTTTTGTTTTTCGTTCAAAACCTCTCGATTTAACTCAGGTGTGAACGTGAATTGTGCACGTCAAAATTCATTTATTGAATCGTTGATATGTGAAATCACTATTTTGTTTGACATGTTCAATTGAATGTCTGCAAAGGGATTTTGTGAAAGCTCTCAATATTACCAGCTATATAGGTAGCTGTATAGTGCAATTATATAGAAATTGAATTTAAGTAAATTATTTTTTTTATCTAAGGTAAGGCTAATTCGAGTTATGATGAGCAGAGATAGGCACCCATTAATCACTTTAATATTTTATGTCTGCTTTAAATGATTACATAACAGCAGTATCGATTAAATCTGGACAAATGAGCTTACTTTTTTGACATATGTATAAATACTTTTAGAACTAAACATTGATAATATCTTTTAGGTAATAGGTATACCTATATCAATATAGTATATAAATCACAAAAAAAAGATTATACCTAGACTATATTTTAGATAAATTATAGATAGAAACATATCAGTTGATACCATTTATTCAATATTTCATTACTTGCTTATAAATTATCCAGATAAATCAATTTCCATAATAGATTACAGTGCACTGTGTGCCACAATAATTAGACTTAAGAGTCCCCACAACAAACGCTTACGTCGCAGTGACGGTTGTGGGATCGATTCCGACTCGGAGGAATTAATTATTAAATATGTGCATTTCCTCGCTCTAGTAACAAGGCAAAGCGCGGCGTTGAGTTTCGTCACACAACACACGCAATGCCTCGAGAATTCGTTGAAAAGTAGGCAATGGAACCTAGTGTTAAATCACTCCGTTTAACACTAGGTTCCATCTGCCTACCCTGCTATATGCGAAGATAAAAATAAAAATGCATCGTTATCACAAAAAGTAGAAAACTAGCTCCCTCTAATGTTAAGTAGAACAAGCACGAGAGTCTTAATATTATATTTCTATTGAATAATAGATGGCGCTAGTTATAAGTTAAACTTGACCACAATACGTACAAGATGGCGTTAGAAAAGACTTGTATTACTTAGTTTTACATAGAAAACGTATTCCAAAAAAATGTTTTAATTACTCTTATAATATATAAATAGATATAGAGATCTATATCTATTTATATTACACAATAAAATATCATTATTTAATCACTATTTTGATATCTATAATAAATTGTATAAATGATCACAATCATTATATTAGAATAAAACAAAACAATAAATGTTACCCAATTTTATTTTTCATCTGCCAATTTGACACCATAAACTATAAAATAGAAATACAAAAATCCTAACATAATGTAAATATATCTACTATTGATAAAGTTATTATAAGAGCAACGTGTTACAAAGCTTTGGAGGTTCACGCAAACATCAGAGCAGAACGCGAATTTATTTTGGCTAATTAAGCTATTGATTTGAACATAAATAGACCCGCCGTGGCGCAGGACCACAACCGTGTGGCTGTAAGCGCGGCCGGTTGTGGACTCGATTCCTGCTCGATGATTTTTTTTCGCTCATTTAATATTTTCATCCACATTCAATATTTTCATTTTTTCGCTCTGGTGTCGAGGCAAAGCGCGGCATGAAGTCCCGCCAATCTGTCACAGAGTGTCTTAACGGGAACGGAGTGTCTTAACACTAGGTCCTCAGTCTCCTCTGCCTACCCTGCTATGTGCGGGATACAGTGTGAAGCCAAAAAAGTCCTGCTTAGTTTCTTGAGCTGGTTCTTCTCAAGTCTGATGCATTAAATTTAGTGGGCCGATACTAATTTATTTCTATCTATATTTTTTATTTCAAAGCTGATTTGACTCGTGCCTTTTTTAGCTATCATAAGACGTTGCGCCACTTATAATTTTATTCATAATAGTATTATGTAAATTTAATATAAAATCTTTGTATAATCAATCTTGGATAGCACCTACAATGTGATAAATTTTTCATTTCCAAAATGAGATTTTATCTCAAAACAATCCTGTACGAACAGCCTTGACGATATGAATGCTATTTTAAAATAAAACATATTGAAAATTATAAGTGAAAAATCAAAGAGTTAAAAGGTAAAAATATATATTATAATATTTTAGTCTAAAAATATGAACAGAAGTAGAACGTAATAAATACTAAAATATCAGATCTATAAGAAAACGTCTTAATTAAAATATAAAGATTTAAATATTAGTAATCGGACGTTGATTTTTATTTCGTATAAAAATATAAATATTATTTTATTTTCTTAATTATTTATTGTCATTTAGAAATATACGTATATAAAATATTAAGTGCCAACCATAGATTACGTCACACAAATTTCATAATTTCTTGGCCCTCGTCCTTGTCAGTTGGTCACATTTGTGTGACTCTTCTTTGCTAGTGTGACATAAAATATTTTGGGACTTTGCACCTAGAAATTATTAAATTAAAATAATTATTTCGAAATTAAGTCAGAATATTGTATTTTGAATGTGATGTTACAAAATTAAGGATGTCTAGTCACACAATATCACTTCCAACCCTTTTGTAATGTATTCTTTAGATAGGCAATTATTAAGATCAGAAAAACTAGACGTTGGTTTGGATTGATTACAATATGGATAAATAAAGTTTTACCTGCTTTCTGCCAAAATGTATGTAAAGATATTAAAAAATAAAGTACTTCACATATCATTGAATTGCACCTAAGAATATTGACACAGGATAAACATTTTCTGTATTTTATACATTATTATGTATTTATTATACACGCTTATTTTTTTTTTAAAACTATTACTATAAAAATCGACGTCTGATATTTTCTTTAACATATAAAATTATTATGAAAAGAGAAACAATATTACGCAACGCTACTTCCACACAATATAATAATTCCATTTTAACAACAAATGTAGCAATTAATTTCATAAATATGATTTTTTAGCATCGTTTTCTCCTTATTGGTCATTAAAAAAATACTTAATTATTTATAAATATAGTTTTATTATATAAAAATTGAGCAACAATACATTAAAATGCCTCTGCGGAATGTTTTAATGTTAAAATTCAGAATCACAGTTAAATTTATACATTGATCCCAAGATTTTGTTAGTTATCCTTCTCCTTTACATTGTCATTTGGCTTCACGCTGTTACCAAAGCAGAGATGAAAATAGCACAATCCCCCTGGTGAGTATCGAACCAACAACCGTCGTATTTGCAGTCTGATACTGTGCCGTTAATCCACGACGGCTTCCTTTTTATTATGTTATAAAATTTATTAAAAACTTAAGCCACCTGTATACTAATAAATTAATAAGGAATGTCTTTATAAACCAAGATCGTCCTATATTTTAAATACAATAAGAAAAAGAAAATAATGCAGGTACTCGAATAATAAAATGAAATTTGAATAATAAAAATCAACCCATGGTAACCTAATCTTAGTAAAAGTTTGAATTACATTTCTTTGTTTACAAAGGTAACATGAAATATAATTTGATTTGTATAATTTAATAAATTGATACATAACTTTGAACGTAAAAGTAATACATTATAGAAATACAGCATCAACTCTATATAATATCGAAGCAACTGTTAATAACGACCAAAATAACTGACGGCATTATATGTACCAAAAAAAAATTAAAAAATCGTGTTTTGATTTGCGTTTTTTGATTACAATTTAAATAAGTATAAAATTTGTAAATAACGTGTTAAAGGGTTATTTCTCAAAGTTCTATTTATGTGATAATAATAAAAATAGGTATACTTTTATTATTCGATTTACAAAAACAAATCTGTATAGCACAAGAAAATCTGCAGCCCTTTCATTTACATTATATAAAGTTTATATTGTATATTGTTATAATAAATCCATTTATATTACATTATAAAATTATAAAACGATTCAATTACTATTCAAGTTACATTCAATCAGTTTATATTGAACAATTTGGATTAACTCACTTATTCTCACTTTTACTATTTATCACAGTAATTATAAAATGAATAAGCACTGAATAGTCCAAAATACTTAGCTGAATATAAAAAAATAATGAATTCTCTATTTTTTTTTACTAGAATATTCTCATAGTGTTAGCACAGCCGTGGTTCATGCGGTACTGTACGTATATCATGGCGGAGTTGTGCCAGTAGTAAAGGGCACCTAGCACTAAAACGTGCCACCATTGATGGGAGTGTCCTATATAATCTACCTTACCCGGGAACCAGCGCTCTGGTACCTGTAAGGAAAATATTTAGAAAACATTAGCTCCACACGGTAATCCTGGATAAAGCAGATAAGCAAAAGGAACCTAGTCTCAAGACACCCCGTTCCCATTAAGGCACTTCCGTCCCCCACTTTCCGCCGAATTATGAAGGCATTGCGTGTTGAGTGCCGGAACTCAACACCGCGCCTTACCTTGTGACCAGATTGAGAGGAAACCTGTAGTGTTAACAGTCGCACGCTTGTGCCCCTGTGCCACGACTGGCCTCATCTTATATGCTATTTAATTTAAATATTACTATATACATATACTTTTGTTTAAAAAATGACAAACATAATATAAAATAATATTTATAAATTTTCACCTTGAAGGCATATATAGCGAAGGCCGTCCCACTAATAACATACATCCCTATGACTCTCGGGAAGAACATCTGAAATAAGATAAAACACAGTTATTTAATAATAAATCAATTCGTAGCATTCCATTTATATAAGAATTAAAAATATATTTATATCGTTTAATTTTCGGTAAGTGTAATAAATAACTTTATAAAATCCAAAACAAAACTTAATCAAATATTTATTTTCATTTCTTCGCTCTGGTGTCGAAGCAATGGGCGGCGGTGAGTTCCGGCACTTAACACGCAATGCCACCAGAATACGGTGAAACTGGGGAATGGATGGCTGTGTGCGTGTGTGATGTATATAGTTAACTTATAATTAGTGAAATATCTAATGAAAACCTAATTTAAATAACACTATTATATTCTTAATTTTGTTTGTTGTTTTCCTTTGAACTTCCACATTTTAATACAGGTTCAAATAATTCCTTATTTTTTGAAGTACCGTAATTTTAAACAAAAAAAAAACAACGGGTTAATGAGCTCACACCATTCAATATGGTAATATGCTCTAAAGAAAATTACATTTATAACAATATTATATCGAAATAAATAATAAATAAAACGATCTAAAATGTTTTTGTTATCTTTAAGTATTACAGAGTGTTCGTTCTCTAAATTCCGCCTATTGGGTTCAACGTTGTGTGGTGGAACCCAAGTTAGAGAAGAAACCTGCAAATATTGTATTCGAAGTTATACTTTTAGACGGTACTAAATATGGAAAAAAAAACTATGAATAAATTAAAAACCTCATAAAACCATCATGTCCGCATTTATTTACGGTTTCTTCAGTTTTTTATTTTTATTTTTTTTTTTTTTTTTGCACAATTAAAAAGTGTTCCTTATACGATTTAAATATAGCCTTATATAATATAAATTGTTATTATTTGTATAATGAACTGAAAAGATTGTATTACGTTAATAATAAATATATAAAGGTCAGAAAACAATGACTTATCTGCAGTTTTGTAGGTAATAAAAACAAATACAGAACTATAAGATATTACTTGCAATTTTCCAATGTTCAACTAACTTAAGCCCATTCTGGAGAATGAATTAGTTTTAGTTCATCCCTCTGGTAACAAGATAAATAGCGGCGTTTAGTTCCGCCTCTCAACTCGCAATGCCTCGGAAATAGTTATAAAATCAAAAATCTTCTTAAATATATCGTTAAGTTTGGTAAAAATAATTATAATCTAATCTAAGGAGATAAATCTAAATCTAATATCAGAAAATAACTAACAATTGTATCGTATAAAAGAAAATAAAACAAACATGGTGTGCTTTGTTACTACCTACTTTTAACAATTGGGACTATAATAAATCTGAGACGAATCTCGAGAGCAAATTTGAGATGGCGTTTTAATCGGACACTTATTGTAACGTATGAATGAAAACGGCATCTTAAGATTAAAAGTTATCTCTCAAGTTTATAAAGGCTTACTCATATTAAATTTATTAAATATAGATAATATTGTATTTCTTTAATTTTACTTACTTGCACCATAGGATTATCGAAGCCTCCCATAACATACGTCCAATGTAAAGTAGGCAGAACTCCATACGCCGCCCATCCTATGAACACGCACATCTTGACCACATATGGTATTTGAAGTCTTGGTATTTGCAACACCATGGCCGCCACAAATATTAAAGTCACCGACAGCATATAGAACGCTTTGAGCTCCTGAAAATTAAATGTAAAAGTGTTATATTATATTTTGATCTTTTTTACAGCTTCACTGGCTTTTCCTCGATCCCAGAGCGAAGAAATGAAAATATTAAATACTTTCTCGAGTGGGAATCGAACGCACAACCTGTCGCGTTTGCAGTCACACGTTTTTGCCACTGCGCCACGACTAGCTTGAATAGCCGCATTATTTTGTAATTTATTCGTATACCTACTTAAAATAAAATTAAATATATGTGGGAATTTGTAATTTATTACAAAAAAATATAATAAGCTTATAGTTGTATAACTTAAGTATATAACATCGTTAATAATTATTAATCGTGACGTAGATTAAATATATTATATAGTAAGGCGGCCTAGACTCGCCCGGATGTAAACAGAATGTTATCATACTGACGTTATTATTAATAGAGATCAGAAGAGACTACACGATACCAGAGAATTTTAACTTATCATATTTCCTACAATGTTTATTCAAATTATTATATTAATAACTAAAAAAATAAAAAGAGAGAAATAGCAACTTGGAAATAAAAGAGAAATGCCAATAGAAAATATGAAATGAAAATATCAAACTGACTGACTGATACTAAGTTGGCAAATCGTCCATTATTCTTCTTTAGTTTGTACCTACCTATTAAATGTGTTATAAATATTAAAATAATTATAAAATGTCATAAATAATCGGTATATTTACCGATTATTTTATATTTACAATGATTACATCAACCATCATCAAAAATTTTACATCATACACAAGTATCATATAGGGATATTTACTAAAATACATTAAGATTTTTTTACTATATAAAAAACGCTTATGTACGATTTAAAGCGAGTTTAAACATAGTTCAGTTCGATTTGAAGATAAACTCGAAGAAATCGATAAAATAAATGAATTAGATACTTTATATACAATGTAATTTTTCGTACTGTCTATTTCTTATGACATATATATGAATATAAACGAAAATATATCATATAAAAGAATCACCAACCGCAACCACTGACCGACGTAAGTTATCTTTGTGCTAAAATTGCCGGATAGCGGACGAAGTGAATTACGAATACATAATGGATGACAATGGATCATTTTGTACGAGGTCTTGTAGCCATTGCGTTAAAAAACTTGATACATGTATATTCAAACGAGGACACTTGACCTATCGAGTGTAGTGGTTTAAAATACATTTAAATACACACTAGCTATCTATCGTCGACTAAATATTTTAAATTTCTAATTCTATACCTGCGACTTCGTTTGCGTGGGAAAATAAATTGATATAAAGTTTTTTTATTTGTGAGCCGATTGAATTAAAATGAACCAAACACTAAATGTTAATTGAAGTTTACCGAAATATAACAGTGAAAACTGTATTTAAATTAGGGCGTTTTTGAAGTTAGCGTGTACCGTGCACAAACGCACATACAAACATTTTTTTTAAAATATTATGTATTTTCTTTTTTTTTAAGACACTGACAACAGTCTGTGGAGCCTAACAACTCGTATTAAAAAAAACCGCTATATTTTGCAGAAACTCGTACAGTGTATTTGTCATCATACTCGTATACCTACTTATCTATCTTATAATTTCACCGAATATGAGTTGAACGTAACAACCATCTCATCTGAACACGCTTCGACCTAACCACAGCTACATGTTCTTTAACATTTTGTAATAATTATAAAATAACATTCTATTACATTCTATTATTTTCTATGAAATAATTGTATTATCCAATTAAATAAATCTCTTATAGATAGATATATAGACATTCCAGTATATTACATCCCATTGTAATGAATAAATCATCTTCAGTCATAACAAATACACTACAAATAAGATAAATATACTAACACTAGTAATATAAAAATTCTAATATTAATACTAGTATAAAATATATAGTAATACTTGAAAAATAGTAAATGAAGGTCAATAACAGCGTGTTAACTGTTAATGCAACGCTATTGCTAAACAATCGGTCAAGTGAATCAATAAAATGGAGCGACCGATTAACTCGTTTATATTATGTGTGTGAATGTACATACATATAATATAGACTAGTGTATGTATGTATGTATGTGCTGATGTATTTTTAAGTTGTAATTTTCTTTGCTTCATATACCTACGATAGCATATTGACTTAATATAACTTACCCTTACACACCGAAGACTTAGGTACTTATAGAAATATATTTTTTTATCAACTTCACGCCGCATCCCTTACACAGCAGGGTAGGCAGAGGGAACCTAGTGTTAAGACACTCTGTTCTCCACTTTCCGCAAATTCCGGAGGAATTGCGTGTTGAGTGGCGGAACTCAATACGCAATGCCTCCAGAACTTATAATATAAATATAATTAATATTTATATAAATATAGATGCGACCTAAGTTGTTTAATTTAAATATAAGCAAATTTAATAATCATTCGAAATGTTTTCAATTACTTTCAAACTACTTTAACTTTCTATTTCAACTGCATAGCATCAACATACTCGTATACTTACATCTTCTACACTTTAGAAATATTTGCAACCTGTTTCTTTTTTCAGCTTCACACTGTATCCCACACTCTGTTCCCCATTATTGTTACCAGAGCGAAGAAATAAAAATATCAATAAATAATAATACATCCCTCCGTTCAGGAATCGCACCCATAAACGTCGCGTTTACAGTCACACGCTTGTACCACTGCGCCACGACGACCTCAAACCGCAACCTGTACTGCTCTAAATAAATACATAAATATTTCAATTTCTAAAAAGTAACGAAATCAACAAAAAAAACAAAATTGTTCCTAAATTTATAATTTACCAACGAAATTAGTCAAAACTAAGGCGTTAAGAGAGATTCGCCTTTCACTTCCTACCATAACTTTTACTTGCGTGCGGCCATCTTATACGCTATTGGAGTCTGTATGATTAAGTTTCATTATATCGTTTTTTTGGCCTTGACTTCAATATACGACTGGATAAGTATTCAAGTCTTCCGCAACCCATTCTTTCGACTTATTTGATGAATTTTAATATTTATGATTATTTTTTTCAACTTTAGCTACCTAAAGTTATTAGGCTGTCTTAGGTCATTTTCAGATCTCCGAGAAACCATCTTAATTATTAAAAAAAGATATAATTTTTATGTAAAAGCACTATATAAATTATACATTTAGTAAAATTACATGTGTTTCCTGTAACATTTATAAAGTGCACATAACATTTTGTACTTCACACAAATAAAGTTTGTAAATCGTCATATTTTTTTCCAACACAAAACACACCTTGAAGAGGTTTAATTATATAAGATGTCTCTTACAAGATAAATATAGTTGGGGAGGTCATCATTTTTCACTTAAACATATACATAATTATACCACGAATATTTATTAACACTTAAAAACCAGCACAACTGCCGTTATAAACCGCTCTTAAGTCTGCGATCGATCTTGAGATGCCGTTTTCATTCATAACTTACGTATCTATGAACCACAACGGCATTTCAAAATTGATCTCAGACTTAAGAGCGATTTGTAAATAAAGGCCTAAGATTCAAAAATATGTAAGGAATAATCCTTACCTAACAAGATGAGTAATACATATAAAATAACGCATATATCTATATTTTTTTATATAATGAGTTATATGATGCTACAAAAACATACACTATGATACGGTTTAAATCAGAATTAAGTATTTTGTCTTGCTCTAATCCGATTAGTTAAAGCGAGATAAAAGTTGATCTAACGCATGAACCCGGTATAGAAACTATGTAATTACGCCATAGTATGAGAGGTTTGCTATGCTCTGTTTAAGTGAAATGTCGATTCGCTTGAAGTGACAGATATTTTTTACTATAGCAAATTGCTTCTATTCGGATGAAATATTGTATAGGCATTTATAGTACCATCATAGAGCAACAAAGGCTTAATGCCTTTCCCACCGAAAAGACTAATAGAAAAGACTTAATGCTTCTAATATATTTTTTACCAAAAAATATATTATATAATAATCGACTTCAAACAGTAAACTAAAAAGTTGAATTTGATTTATTCATCCATTTGTCGCGCACACACTAAATGCACAATTGAAACTTATATGTTCTACTCACGGATGGCAATGTTAGAATTAGACCAAGTTAAAATGGGACCACACAGGAAGCACCAGCTTTCAAATAAAAGAGGAATCATCAAAATCGGTTCACCTATTTGAAAGTTCTGGGCTAACAAACATATAAAAAAATACAGCGGATTTGAAAAACTCTTCCCCCTCCTCCTTTAACAAAAGTGGAGTAAAAAATATATAAGTCGCTTTAAAACCAAGCCTTATTGTAACTAGCAAAGACAAGACTTACTGTTAAACATAAATATAACCTTATTGTTATATATGATATTCAAAAAATTTTTCGATTTTTCGAAAGTCGAGGCGCAGGGGCACAAAATGTGACTGTAAAATCGACTGGTTGTGAGTTCGATCTCCACCCGAGGAGAATAAATATTTATTTACATTTATATTTTAATTTCTTGCTCGCTCTGGTGTCGAGGCAAAGAGCGGCGTTGGGTCCCGCCACTCAACACGCAATGCCTCCAGAACTCGGCGGAAAGTGGGGAACGGAGTGTGTAAACACTAGGTTCCCTCTGCCTACCCTGCTGTGTGTGGGCTACAGCGTGAAGATGATTCATATTTTAATTATATTATAAGTGCTGACTGTATGTAATGATTGCGTGTTCATTTTCTTTTACCCTCTTTCGAATAGCTTTTATAATGATACAAAAAATATGACGGTCAGTGTGCCTAAAATCGTAATTATATATATACATATAACATGCTATTTTCATTATATTTCAAATGACTTAACCTAATCATGACGTCTAAGCTCTAAAAACGTGGAAACATTGTCTCGCAAGATAATACCTAATTAATAAAAAATATTACTTCGTTTCAATATTTAGCAACTTCTGGAAATTCAAGCATATTTGCAAAAAAAAGGCCGATGTACGTTGATTAATATCAAGGAAGCAAGGTACATATTACCTTAAAAATTTACAATTTTACATTGCGAATATACAGGAAATTTACATAATTAGGTACATAAGAACAAATCTCATTCATGAAGCGCAAAGAACTGCAAAATATAAGAATATTTTTATTAATATAATTATATGAATTTTAATAAGCATATAATTTATATGTTGCACGATAAAAAATATTATGAAAATGCCGTACGGGATATTAGTGTTTCAAGTTTAATGTTTAATGTTATGAGGGCAGAAATAAGGACATCACATTTTTGGCTATGTTTTTTGTATATCTTTTATAATATTTTATTATTTCATATATATGAGGCCAGTCGTGGCGCAGGGACACAAAGTGTGACTGCAAAACCGACTGGTGTGGGTTTGACCCACAGTCAAACCCACACCTCCCCACTCGAGGAGATGAAATATTTACTTAAATTTATATTTCCATTTCTTCGCTCTGGTGTCGAGGCAAAGCACGGCGTTGAGTTCTGCCACTCAACACGCAATGCCTCTAGAATGCGACAGAAAGGCATTTTGGCAGAGGGAAACTAGTGTTAAGGCAGGAGTGTCTTAACACTAGGTTCTCTCTGCCTACTCTTGTGTGTGCGGGATACAGCGTGAAGCTGATATATTATTTCATATATACCCTATCACATACATTATATCAATTGTACCAACATCAATCCATTGGATAAATTGAATTTAATGTAGAATGGAGGAAGTACGGATGCGGTCATGGCGCTGTAAAATTGCTTTATTTAGAGTTAGACAGAACGCTTGTGACTTTAACTCCCAAATAAACAGTGATATGTTTAATAATATGTAAAATATATTTGTTTCAAACAATCAATATAATGTCACTGATGCGACGAAGAATAGAAAACGAACGATTTTTGACTACACTTACTCCATCTACTTTAAAATAACAATATTTATATATATTATATTAAAAACTATTACTGAATACTCGTATAATATAAGACACGCCATACTTACATGATGACACCAAAATGCGTAATACACCCCAGACGTGTATATCGCAAGTAGAGACAGCGCGATACCGAACAGGTCGTACATCAAAAACGTATTGTAGTCGTGCTCTGAGCGGCAGGAGAACGTGTGGTAGAGAGCCGATAGAGCCATACATATCTATAAACAAACATAAAAAAATAAATTTTATTAGGTGCTGTAAATGTATACATGTTTTTTTTTTCGGCTTCTGTATACCGCATATGGCAGGGTAGGCTGAAGGAATTTAGTGTTAGAATACTCCGTTCCCCCCTTTCCGCTGATTTTCCATTGCGTGTTAAGTGGCGGAACTCAACGCCGCGCTTTGCCTACACATATTCTATGGTGTAATAACTTTATATATATATAATTAAATATATAAAGAATAATACAAGCCAATGTATTATATTATAAACAGTTAATTTAGGTATTTAAAAATACCTCAAACCATAACAAAATACCTATATAAAGTATTAATTACTATAATATTGTTAATCCGATTTTATCTGCAAAAACACTACCGTTTGCGCAATTCTCAAACGAGTTTTGTGTAAATATTAACTCCAAGAACCAAGGAAATAGCGAAACATTTGTATATTGCCATTGAACATGACGTCGTCGGGTGTTTATCCATCAACGTGTCCAACGTCGGTCGTCGTTGTAAAGAGTTTCATATCAAACCGGTTCTGTTAAAGGAAAGCTTTATGCATATTCTATTATTAAAATAAACCTTTCTTTACTATTTTTAATGAGTGTTAAATTGGAAGCAACAAGGCAACTAATAAGGATCCATATTCTTTTTCTTTTTTTTTTATCGTCACGCTGTATCCCGCATACAGCAGGGTAGGCAGAAGGAACCTAGTGTTCACCAGGATCCATATTAAAAATTATAAAGATGAACATTTTATTCGATTAGACGTAAATATTTTAAATTACAATTTTCTTTTCAAGTTTGCTATTAAAGCGTGTAAAAAAATACAGTCGAATTGATAACCTCCTTTTCTTATAGAAGTCAGTTAAAAATTTATTATATTATTTAAAGTTGAGGAACATTTTATGGTCATGCAATGTTTTGTCAATATGTATTTCACTTATTACATCACGTACTTAATACGCCAAAGGTTAACAAATTTTAAACTGATCACCTTTAACAAAAAAATAATTCTTCTACTTAAAGAGAAAATGTAATTTATATGAAAACAGTTATTTTCTTTAATATATGTATACTAGGGAGCGTATATTGTTAACGCTAGGTTCCCTCTTCCTATCCTGCTGTGTGCGGGATATAGCGTGAAGCCGATTAAATTTGTTTTTAATTAATGTATATTATTTTAATTACCTACTATAAATCATCTGATAATATTGTTACGGTTAAATATTTTTACTGAATTTTATCAGTGAACTGGAACGAGGTGAAATTAGATATGTAGTTTCAATAATTATTACATTTCTTTACTTGTATCGAACGTATATATTTTTTTTTGTTTATAGAAAATAATATATTAAGTTGTAATACAAAACTACTAATGTTTAAATTATAGCAGCCTGATTTCTAGATATAGGTATATAATATCAACTACAGGTATTTTTTGTAATATAAATAAATCGCACCATTGAAACATTACACTTTTACTATACGATTTGCCGTTATCATCATTTTTTTAATGCAATGTCTCCACATTCTAGCTAAAAATTATCGTATAAAATATTAAAAACATATAAGATTGGCCTTTGCTGGTCAATACTCTTTTGCCATTGGTCGATGCCTTGAAAGCGCACCTCATGTCATATCCGACCTGCCGCTCCCCGCTACAGTGAAAGTGTTACCACGGCGAGCTCGGCCGAAATATGTAAAAAGGTAATATAACGTTATTAGGCGATTTACAACATTTATGTATGCACTTTACACGTATCTATAATACTTATATGGAAGTTAACCTAAATCGAAGTTAGCGTAAATAAAATAAAATAACGGCCAAGTGCGAGTCGTACTCACCCACCGAGAGTTCTGTACCAATTTCTGGATTGTAGACAATAGAAAGTACTTATATGTCATATAACTAATAAAAGTCGACAACCATAGGATTTGTATGAAATGAACTACGATAATATGTTTGTAATAATTATATCAGTAATATAATTCTGTTTTATCCAATTTTTCCCTATATTTGTACTGCAATCTCTCATTGCTTTTTGTCAAATTTCCTAATTGGAGATCCACGAGAAAAATTCGCGTATACAAAATATTGATTGATATTGATTCACCAATATTGATTTATTCATTTATCAATATTGATATTGATTACGCGGCGAATTTCCTACAAAACGCAGCAGAAACAATGCATAAATGCTTACATCTTTTTATTGCATTGACTCAGAAACTTTATTGTTTTCGTACTCGCAAGCCTAAATATTTAATAATAATTAGAGCTAGATACGTCCACGCAATCTCGAGATAAATAGTTTTGACAGACGAACAACAAAGTGATCCTACAAGGGTTCTGTTCTTTTTCCCTTTTGATGCACGGAACTCTAAAAATAAAACTTATTAACGTAATACTAACGCAATAACTAGTCGGTAAATGTTTCATTGGTATCTATCTACCTAGTACCTAATGCCAAATGTTAAGTTATTAGATCTATAATAACAAAGAAGGCTATAATATTACCACTTTTAAAATAATAAAACACGATTAGATCAGCCGATAACGAGTTAACATAGGAATTGTTATCAATTTGATTTATCGCCTAATATCTACTAATTAGGTACCTTGATTCTTAATAT
This sequence comes from Heliconius erato x Heliconius himera, assembly GCA_013421005.1. NCBI lineage: Eukaryota > Metazoa > Arthropoda > Insecta > Lepidoptera > Nymphalidae > Heliconius > Heliconius erato x Heliconius himera. Next base: position 32,519 of record JAATLQ010034853.1, on the reverse strand, counting down.
ATAAAATATCAACAATAATAATAGTAACCTACAAATTGTTTTTCTTTTTCAATAATCTCTATTACTATAATTTATTTCAACGACATCTTTATTATTCATAGCGAAAATACTATTTATTGTCAATTTTGCATTTATATACACTAAACTTACTAAAAAGTAAAATATGTACTTATAGGTGAATTTTTCCCCTTAATAAATATAGTACAAAAGGTTTTTTTTTTTTTAAAAATCGTATTTTCAAACATTTCAAACTTGCCTAACTCAATAATATAAAATTGTATATTGTTTATTTCTTTTAATAATTCACATTTCCTTTCGAAATTTGCGGTTAATAAACATATGCTGGGACCAGTTTGTATTCGTAAAAATCTAAAATAATTTCTAGACTACAGAAACTTTCACTGTCAAAGTGTTATAATGGCAGTTGCAAATTATGTACGTTTTTTTGTAGACAAAAGGAACCTAGTGCTAAGACATTCAGTTGTCCATTTTCAACCGAAGACTGGTGGCATTGCGTGTTGAGTGAAGGAACTATGCCTCGACGCCAGAGTGAAGAAATGAAAATATTAAATATTTCTTCGAGTGGGAATCGAACCCACAACTTCTCGCGTTCACAATCACAATTATCTATTAAGAATAATTATATTACATAAAAAGAGTACATTATGTGTATGTAACGTACATACTTATAAATTATAAACTACAAATAATGGAAACTTTCACGTACTGTCGTTTTTCTGCTTACTCATCAATTATAAAGAAACGTATAAAACTATAAGCTATAATGTGGTAAATAACAACAGGTAGGTCGTTCGTGACAAATGAAATCTGAATTTCAATTAAACTGGGTTTAGTTAAGCTTAATTTTGTTTTAGATTAATTTGCTTAAATTTAATTTTGTATTTAAATTTAAAATAATTAATATAAATAATGTACTGTATAATAATGTAATACGATTGAAATTTAAATTGAAATAAAATATAAAAGATATTACAGCTGTTGATATTATACTGGTTATATCCATAGTAAGACGTCAGAGGCCGAGGCATGGCAAAATGCCATTTGATGCCATCGTGGCGCAGGATCACAGCGTGACATTGTGAACGCGAGGTTAGTGGGTTCTATTTCCACTAGAGGGAATTAATTATTTAATATTTTCATTTCCTCACTCCTTTAACAAGGAAAAGCGCGACGGTGAGATTTGCCAGTAAATGCTTCGAAAATTGAATTCGGCAGAAATTTGGGAACGGAGTGCCTTAACACTAGTTTACTTCTCTCTTCGCCTACTCTGCCTATCCTATCATATATATCATAGAACGGCACCAAGCTATAAAAAAGATAAAAAATATACATCATGAATAATGTACCAGGTTTTTGTTTCGAGGTATAAATACAAAAAAAAACTTATTTATTAAAATTAGGGGTCAGAGTGATAAATGCTTACTCTCGAGTTTAATTCCAAATCTTATTTGTGTAATATTTCTATACATCTATCTATATTACGTTATCACACTTCTATCGGAATGTTCATGGGTACTGAACAAAATGAAAGTGCAAGTACTCACAAGAAAACATGAGAATAGTATCGCTGCTACGGTCTTGTCGGTCAGCGTCGCGTGGATGTTAATGATGACCAGATCGTTGATTGTGAGAAATAACAGCAGAAAGAAACCGAATATGTGAGTCCATATGTTCATCGTCTCGTTTGTCCACCAGAATATACTGAAAATAATGTAACTTATTAATCTTAAACAAATAAGAACTATTAATATATACAATGATACAGCTGGCATGTATGTAGCAGGTGTAGGCGGAGAGAGCCCAGTGTTAAGACATTCCACTCTCCACTGTCCGCCGAATTCTGGGGGCATTGCGTATTGAGTGGGGGAAACCAACGCCGCGCTTTGCCTGAACACTAGAGCGAAGAAAATGAAAATACTAAATATTTTGTTCTTGAGTAGAAATAGAACCTACAATCTGTCGCGTTAGTCACAAGCCACGACTGGCTTTGAATAAATATATCAATACAAACAATATTAAAATCATATCAAATATAAATACAAATATCTATATGGAAATATTAGAAGTCACATGATAACGTGTGCGTATAAATGAAAAAAAAATTAAAATCCTGGACTATAATTTAAACAATAATTGTTCATAATTCTGAGAAAATGTATTTAAACTTCCCTTGACTTCTATTATATAATATTTTACTTTAACATATAAAGCAGACCGCGCATTAAATTATTTGATATATAATTCATTTAAAAAAACACATGAGTGCAAATTATTAACATTAAGTGACCTGTTTAAACCAGGCAACCCTGGGCTTGCGGCAACCTGGGAGCTGGCAACCATTGTTTTTCTAATTCCTTATGCGATTTTCTTTCAAATGATGTGAGATTCACATAAAAAACATGAGTGCAATTTTCTCCAAAAACGAATTACGAAAAAAATAATTAAAGGTGATTGCGGCAGCATTCTTTTAGGCAACCCTAGTGTAATCTATTCTACTATCATTTATCATTCTTAAATATAAGTTTCATTAAAAAAACAGATCCCTGCATATTTAAGCAATGGGATCTTAAGTTATACGCAAGCGCCGACTTGGAACTCGCAGCGTGACGTCATTAGCGCGGTCGCTTTTTGCGCGGAGGCCGTACTTTAACGTTTAATATTTTAGTAATTTTGAAGGTAGGTAAAAATTAAATCAGATTCTTTTTTCTCGAGTTTCCTATTTTTAGATATGCTGATGACAAAAAACGTTATTGTGTCCCGTTGATTCATTTTAAATTTATAAATAGAGAAATTTAAAGATCATAAATTTTATTGACAGATAAGAACTTTAATGACAACATTACATTACATTTAAGTGAATGATGAATAGAAAACGTGTAGGTCATATATGAAATATTATTTATTATGTACATATACTTTGCGTAGGTATTAAGTATTGCATAGAAAATGCAATACTTAATACGCAAGGAAGGGGGAGACGTGAGGGTGAGCAGGCAGTCAGGTATAGATTAAGGCGTATTTATTTTTTACTAAAAAATATAATTTACTAGCGGCCCACTCGCGGTTTCGCCCGCATATCACCTATAATACTTTTATTATGCTGCATTTGCCAACAGATTAGTACATTTAATCATGAACACTACGTGGCTGTAAGATAGGACGTCATCGGCGGCAAGGGCGCCCCTCGCGGTACTCGAGCCTAGGCTTGCGGCCGTAACAGAACGTTGAATTATTTCAATTTTACATTTTCTCGAAAAGTATACGTCCAAATTACATGCTATAAAAGCCGAAGATTATCTACATTAAATTTCCTTGATGATGAAATAACTTTCGCCACAAAGTGCGCGTCACAAAGTGCTTTCTTGTCACTTGTATATAAGAGATAGATATATGGCGTCGCGAGGTTTATTTTACATCTAATAATATTGAATATGTTTGTCATACAACGTCCTGACATATAATAAGCTATATGTGCAGCGCACGCGCTTAAAGCAATTTTAAAGCAAATCTATGGCGTCATTATTATTCTTATTTCGTTATTTAAGACTAACTAAGTCTTACATTGTAATGTTATATAGCCTATAGCACTTCTGAAGAATGCAGAGTTCATACAAAATAAAAAGAAAGTAAATCGGACCAGTAGATCCAAAAATCTTAGCGTTCAAACAAACAAACCAACAAACTCTTCTGCTTTATTATTTTAGTATAGATGTACTAACACCACCGCAGCTAAAAAAAAGGCGATTTTTAAGTGTAGGTTACTTTGGTTATTTTTAGTTAGAAACTTTTAAAATAAGTAAGGTCACCTTAATGTGTATATGTCAATATACACATTAAAGAGTCAACTACAGTATATTAATCAATACAGAAATCTTTATCTTACAGCCAAGCTCTACACAAATTTAAGAACTAATTGATATTCATTACATAGTTATACCAAAGCAATCACTTTGCAGCGCTACAGTGCTTGTAACCATGATGTGAACTGGATTTCCAAATGGGGAAATGAATTATTTTTATTTCCTTGCTCACAAATTGTGGTGTTAAACTTTACCTCTCAACAAGACAACAAGACTCGAAAATTAGACAGAAAATGTCAAACTACCTTAATACTAGATCCCCTCTGCCTCCTTAGTAGAGGAGGCAGAAGGGATCTAGTATTAAGGATACACACATCATGAAGGATATTCAGGATACACACATCATGAAGCTATAAAAAGTTACTTAAAAGAAAACTCTAGATACATGAAGTAATACAAGTCATTTACAAATACTTTGTCAATGAATGTTTCACTCTAGTTCCTTCCTTATTAATAATTCATTTACTATTCTTGACTTACATACGGTACAGTACTATACAGAAAATAAAATAATAAGAGCAATAGATATGTAAAAACAAAATAAGTAATGTTTCAAGTACTTTCATAATTTAGTTGATAAAATCAATTTTTGTTCATTGTGGCTCAGCAGCTTGACTATAATCAGAATGGTTGTGGGTTCTATTTCTATTACTGGAGGATAAATTATTTTCAACTCTTTGCTTTCGTGAGAAGACAAAGCACTGCATTGAGTTCTGCAACTCAACACATAATGCCTTAAAATTATAGAACCAACTACTGTCGTTACACAAGGCACAAAGATAGATAGATAGATACACACAAAAATATAAGACAGCATAGAAATATTTGAGTAAACTTTCATCACTCAAACAGAAAAAACTATGGAAAAATTATGATACGATTTTACCACAAGATCCTCCCCTCCCTGATGTTGTATAATAATTATATACCTATGTTATAATTTCTGTATCATCAACATTAGCATTTTTAAAAATATTATTTTTATAAATATTTACCTTTCCCAACACAATTTTGTTGGCAATAATTTTCTATAACCATCTCTTATATATGGATTATGTTGTAAATATACTGGTGCTTCTTCATATTTCAACAATTTTCTGTAGTTCATGTACTCAACATCGTCTTCTGTGAGATTATTATTATCTTCAAGCTTCTTCCCTCGTCTCAATAATGTGTTTCCAGAAGAAAATTCTGATTCATGCTTGCACTCATCCTCAAGCTTAAATAAATTTATTCACATTATATTATGCACAAAAATGAAAATGTTAAATGATTTATATATTGTTCAGAATATATTCTTTAGAATATATTTTTATAATAAAACTTTACAATAGATATAATTAAAATTTTACAATAAGATATAAATTATCAAAGAGATTATGCAAATTAAAATTAAAAAATTAAGCTCAATAAAACTTATATAAGAAATATTTCTGAAGTGTTCCTCTATTAGAAAGTTAACAAAACAACAAAAAGCTTTTACTTTATCTTACTTTTTCTATTGGCATGAATTGAACAGTTTCTGCATGACACTCGCTCACTTTTCTTGTCATGGTTAGAGTCATGTTAAATTTTTATTTATTAAACTACTATTTATTATATGTAATAATTATTAGAAAATTTTCAGCGTTGCACTTATCACAGCTTTGCTTTAATTATTAATATATGTGAAGCATTTTAGACGAAAAACATAATAGGTAAATCCAAAAAGTTAAAATTTTCTTGTTTCTCTTTATCGTAATAATTGCAAGCACTATAAACTACATCACACTTCTATCCGAAAATGTTGTTGTTACAATACTGAACTGAATGTGAATAGCAGCAAGGAAAAGTAACATTATACTATTGACAAATTGACAATTGACAGTTGTCGACCGTCAAACTCAAATGTCAAGTATCTAGAGCTACATATAAAATCATACAGATAGCATATGTATTAGCTACTTAGTTGTAATATAGACCCTCTTCTTGTAGACTTATAATACAGTTATATGAATATTTAAAAAAATATATAAAATAATATTTTTTCTAAATAATATTTTCTTATATAATTTAAAAATTTACCAAAATAAGTGTACGATATGGTTACAATATGTATTGTTAGTGGAATGTCATTTAGTATATGTATTGTAAGTGGAATGTCATGAGAAATTAAAAAATAATTGAAAATTGACTTAAATGTTGCTTTAATGGCTTTTTTTACTGCTGGCATTCTTATATACATTCCTTATTTTTTTTTAATACTTAAATTATCATATTATTTGAATATTTCAATTTTCATATTGTTTTATTACGATATGATAATCTTACGAAAAAGTTTCCGTTTGAGATTTTGGAAAAAAAAAGATTTAAAATTTCTTTTAATTCCAATAACCTTTAATTTCTTCTTTAGCAGCATGATGTATCCCACACATAGCAGGCATAGAGAAAGCCTAGTATTAAGACACTCCGTTATTAATCAAATTATTTATTGGATTATAGTACCAAATAATTACTTTTTTTCTTACTTTCTTTTATAACGAAAAAAAAAGATAGTCAGATTGTTTCTTAAAAAAATATTATCATTTGTTGAGATTTTTTTCTAATGGTCTATCTATAGTTAGACAGCCGTTATTCATATAACTACAGTGTTTAACTTTTAAAAAAAGACTAAACGCAATATGATACTATTGCGAATAAATTGTTATTAAACTTAAATTGCAAGAAATTATTTAATTTCAGTTATAAGACCATAACTTTTTTGTCATTCATATTATTTAAAAGGAGTTAATCCTAGGCAATTTGTATGGCTTTATAATCTTCATAATTATTAATATCTTTATACAAAATATTTGGCAAAATTTATTAATGCAATAACATTAGAAAAGATGAACTGATAATAATAAATTAATATTTTATACACTTCAATGTCTTCATTAGGTAAATTGAGTTATTAGTACATCATAAAAATTACGAATTTGAAACGTTAGTACCTGGGAAAGTTTCAAATTGCAAAAATGTGCTTGAAAATAACCCTATCTGCCTACTTTGTTATCCAAAAATAGCGCCCAGAATTCTTTGCCATATACGTCACGTCCGAATTTTATATAGTATTGCCATATACTTAATAATATATTGATTTTGAAATATATAATTTCTGAATAATTTACAAAAACAATATAAATTTAAAGTAAACGTGCCTCTTTTTAATTTAAGCTTTATTATTATAAAATTAGACATAATTTTTTATTACAAAATTTTAAGAAAACTGTAATTTAATATATAACGAATATTTAAAAAAAGAGAAGTAATCATGAACGCTCTTTGTAAATGGTCGATTTTCCTGTTTGCTGTTCTCCATTCGTCGCGAGTGCGTTAATTTTGTTAGAACCTGCGCTCTGTTCTAATTCTTATTATTTCTTAATATTAGTTATTATTATTTTTTATTTAAGTCTTTGAGATTTTATCTTAATAGTCACTTTTTTATTATTATTGCATAAAACGACTTAAGTGGTACTTTTGC
>JAATLQ010034853.1:0-25126 GCA_013421005.1 Heliconius erato x Heliconius himera | reverse complement strand
ATTCAATCATAAAATAGTCAAATGGCGTTAAAACGAATTAATAGGGTACGTATAAAGAATTTGGCTGCTAATTTTAAGAATTCGTCTAGATCAAGTGGTGTGCTGTAAAATTCGTAACAGACTTCGGAGTGAATGTTTCGTCATTGTGAATACCTATTATCGAAATTTCTTCTGGATAATTCCGTGTGCGTGATTCTTCATTAAAATATTAAAATATTTCCTATGCTTAATACGTCTGCGATATATAACGGTGTTTTACTGGTTCTTGTAAGCTACAGTTTTATGCACACGGCGTACATAAAATGTCGGAAATATGTGCCAATTTTGAGGTTTTCTCACAATATATTGATGACAAAAAAAGGCTTGCAATGAGCAGTTGTACTATTTAATGAATCTAGTTATAGTCATTGTTATTTTAAAAACTATGTAAAAAGTTGTCCATCCGTATGTTTTTTTTCGAGTGATGATGTGTTTGACATGTTTTACTTATCACTATTTTGTGTTTCCTGCATTGTTATAAGATAGATTCGTGTGATGTTACAGGAATTACAAGATCTGGGTAGAGACCCGCCGGCACAATGTTCAGCAGGACCACACGGTGAAGATCGTAAGTGTCTATCGATCCTTTAGTTGCTTTATTAAATTTGTGACTCATCTTCATTACTAACAATAAAAAATACTATTTTTCTACGTTGATTGAATTATAAATATTTTGAAATTTGCTTTTTATATTTAATATTTTCTATTATAATTCAACAGTTAATTTTAATAATTTACATTAAAGATGTGAATCAGCTGATGTCCTTTCTATTGACGTGAATAAAAACTTTAAACAATATGGAAATATAATCATTCTTTCTTATTCTTACAGTTTTCCATTGGCAAGCCACAATAATGGGTCCAGTAAGTATCTAATATTAATAAAATTATATTAGTTTGTTAATTTGGAAGCACTACACTAGACATGACGACATATTTTTTCTCTTTATTTCAATGAAGCCTTATAAGTAATTTAGCAAGATTACATTGTCTTGAGCAAAAATAGCCATAACTTATATAATGTGTAATTATTTTACAGGTTGACAGTCCCTATCAGGGTGGTGTATTTTTCCTCACCATACATTTCCCTACAGACTATCCATTCAAACCACCAAAAGTTGCATTCACAACGCGCATCTATCACCCTAATATAAACAGTAATGGTTCCATTTGTCTTGATATTCTGCGCTCACAATGGTCTCCAGCACTTACCATATCCAAAGGTAATTGGACTTTTAATTGCTTGTGTTATATTTATTTTTAATTTATCAAATAATAATAAGCATTACAATGTTTTAAAATTTTTTTGTTATTTCAGTGTTGCTCTCAATCTGCTCACTTCTATGCGATCCAAATCCCGATGATCCTTTGGTGCCAGAAATTGCTAGGATCTACAAAACTGACAGAGAAAAGTACAATGAATTAGCCCGAGAGTGGACTAGGAAGTATGCCATGTGATGAGTCAGATGTGACATCAGTAAACATATACACACAGATCGCCACAGCCCGGGCTTATACCCTTCCTGTTCTCATCCACGCCCAATTCCTTTTTTGTCTGAAAACCTTACCAATCACTAAAATTACTCAAACTTTGTTCAATCTACATGGTTTTAAAATCTGATTGTTTCTTGTAATTTAAATGCCAATTATTGCGACTAAGTAAAATAATACACATGATATGCAAATAGTTTCTGTTCATGTAATTAAGTACCATTTTCTATAAAAAAATCGATTTTGGTTTAACATTGATGTGTCGGTAGATGTTTTATCTCATACACTCATTTAGTTAAACATTAGTTAAATTTACGTAATTTCATGTAATTCCTAAAGAATTTGTACTTTAACTAGATCTAAATTGCATTGTGAAACTGTACAATAGCCATATTTTAGGAGATGGAGCGTTCGTTGCTTTACAATTTCCTTTTCATGTTTTAATGTCACTGATTTGTATGTATAACTCATGTTATTGTAAGTTCTGGTTACATTCTGGTTAATGTAAGTAAATGATTTACTTAAAGAGCTTGTTGATGGTGTTGAGTGAGTGTTATTTTTTTTAAACGAAACCATTTTTTTATTAAGTTAGTAAATATGTAGCCTGCTGAACAGACTGACAATGATTTAAAACGGTCAGTTTTCTTTCATCCACAATATTTAAGAAAACGCTCCTATAGTTAAACAATACAATATAAATTACAGTGTATCTCATAAGATGATAAGTTTTAATTAATCTAGACTTTTTCATTATGGCGACCTTTATGTTATAATTTTATCTAATATATATTGTGGTTGTAAGGATACCTGCGTTGTGATTTCCGCGACATATCCTGTGACCCATCCTCCTTTCCCATATTATATTCGATCAACTATCAGTATGGCATATGGAGTCATGGCATGAGTGGCAAAGTATGGTGTGTTTACTTTACAGCTGTAAGAGAAAGCTTTTGTTCATTTGGTTAACACAGGGAGAGATTACTCAAAGCTTTTCAAACTGTAATCAGTCGATGATGTATTTTAGCTTCACTAAATTGTAAGAAACAATAAATTATTGTGTATGTAAATACATGTTGAGCTTTATTTAGGATACTTCCTTTTTTTTAAATGCAGCTGTAAAAAAATGCTCATAGGCATTTAGACTATTTTTGGTTCTGTCGAGAGAAGTTTGGCAGTAGTTTGAGAATGAATAAAAAATGCTACAAATAATAAACATTTACGTCACTTTTTTTATTTAGTAGTAACGAGTCACCACGACATATTTATCTGTTTTTATCTTTAAATAGTCTAGTAGGTCATTCTCCTTTTTTCAGGTTAAACGGAAATAGTTTTGTATACAGTTTGACAATACATTGACTCCAGGACAGGAGTTCAGTTACTTTATAATATATATTTTTTTCATTAAGTAAAGATTTATATATTTTTTTCGGTGAAGTTCTCATATACAGACAATTGTTTTTTATCAACTTTAGGTCCAATAAACTGAACCCTGTTACAAAATATAATGATCTGGGATTACAAATTTTATTAAAAAACTTTCGTTGCGTTATTTATTAGGGAAGACATTTTAAAATTGGAACTTGTTAACATTAAAACCATACTTCAAAAATAATCAATCAAATAAGAAAAAAATAAAATATACAGCGAGCAAAAGCTAAAAATTGGTTAAGAAATTATCCATGTCGACACCGACCCCAAAAATAACGAATTTTATATAATAAAGCAGGAAATTCAAATAATTTTATTCAAATTAAGAAGCTACATGCTTCATTTTCGAACTTCACATATCGAGGAAAGTCTTGGCGCAGGGGCACATTGTGACTGTAAACGTGAGAGGTTGTGGATTCGATTCCGACTCGAGGAAATTAAATATTTAATATTTCCATTTTCTTCGCTGTTGTGTAAAATTATTTCTGCGGAAAATGGGGAACAGAGTGTATCAACACTAGGTTCGCTTTACCTATGCTACTGTGTGCGGGGTGCGTGACGCTAAAAAAATCAGTACACTGAAGTTACTGCGTCAGACCCAAAAAGAATCGGCGCAGGAAATTCAGCGGCACTTTGGCACGTTTAAACAAATAGGTTGAGTACGTTGTGGCGCAGGTGAACGAGCGTGCGACTGTAACCGCGTTATTTGTGGGTTCAATTTCTACTCGCAGAATATATATTTAATATTCTCATTTTTTCTCTCTGGCGAGAGAAAGAAACGAGGCAGAGGGCGGCGCTGAGTTAACGTTCAACATGCTATCCTTCAAGAATTCGCCGGAACTGTCCCTAATGGGGAAAGAAATGTGTTAACACTAGGTTCCCTTTGCCTACCCTGTTATGTGCGAGATACAGCGTGAAGTTAAAAAATATATGATTCACAGTTATTAATTAGTGACAATGATACTTTTGAAATAGATTGAACCAATCATTTCATTCTCAAAGCGTGCTATCATTTATATGATTTTATAAATAATTGGTAAATAACCTTTAACACAAACATTTACAACTTTGTAAATGTATGATATAGAATATTCTCGTACGTTTTCTGGAATCTTATCGTAAAAGCGTACCTACACTTTGTCCCATAAAAAATTAAGGACTCGGTGCAATCAAGTTACAGGCGCGCTAAGTTAGTAGTAGTAGTAGTAGTTAAGCCTATTTCTAGTATTAATATTATGAACATAGATTTTGGTAAAACCATTTTTATTTTTCTGTACAATATTGATATTCATACACGTATTAAGAAGCCACTGTCAATATATTATTTTCTTATTATTTTTTAAGTAATCCTTAGGGCCTAATTTACTTAAAAAATATATATTTTTTAATTAATAATTGCGCGTATAGCTAAATTTATAACCCTGGCTGCATGCCGAAGTAAAATGCCATTGGACTCCGAAATAAAATGACATAGTATAATACTATGGAAGTAATTAAAGCATATAAGACAAGCAGTTTCCGCGGAGAAAATTTAATTATTTTTTTAAAATGTTACTTTTTCTTTGAAGTAGTTAAAATATTAATTTTAACATTTAGGTTTTTGTTTAAGTAAATTAATACAGATTTGAAGACGGTTTTTACTTGTTTAAAAAATATTCAACAAATTACAGTTGTGAACGATTGATAATTGACATAGGTAGATTAATATTTAGGTTTCATGAATTTCTATATTGAGGTTCTTTTGTTTACAGTATTAAATAATGTATAGAGTTTTTACCTTGTATAATTTATTTTAATCAATGACAAATTGCCTCCAGCAAATGAGGAAAATATGGTTTCTTTGTTTTAATGTTTAAAAGTAAACTTTTCTTATCAATAAATACAATGACAGGAAATCAGTAAAAAAAGCAAGATATACTTAAATATAAAAGATTTTGTTTAAAGTAAAGTATGTAATGGCATTTTATGATAACCATTAAGTTAGAGCTTAAGATATTTATCTCGTCTGTACTATCCAAAAAAGTGATTTTGGATGATTCAAATATTTAAGTGCTTGTGGGTGACCCAACTTATTTTGTAGAGACTGGTCGTGGCGCGGTGACACACTCGTGTTGACTGTAAGCGCGAATGATTGTGAGTTCGATTCCTACTCGAGGAAATGAAACTACTATGCTACATGCGGGATACAGCGTGATTGAAAAAAGAAAACTTGTTTTAATTTATTTGTTTAGTATTTAGTTTCGTTTTTGTTTTGTTTACTTAAAATAACTGTTATACGCCACGGACGTAAGTCGTCCGTGCTCTTTTATACTATTATCTCATTTGACAAATTTGACAGTTATTCATTTATTTGACAGTCATAAACTCTTCCAACACATCATTCGGTATTCACTTTCTGAGCAAATGCAGTCATTGCGTTAAACACATCATACTTTGCCGAATTAGTTTTTGTCTTATCAACTAGAAAAGTATATTTTTTTTAACATAAGTAAATAAAAAATAAGTCTATTAAATAATTTTCAATTAGAGACCAGTTGTGGCGCAGGGATACAGTGTGACTGTAAACGCGATGGTTGTAGGTTCGATCCCCATTTAAGAAATTTACATATTTGTTTAAATTTATATTGTCATATCTTCGCTCTGAAGGCAGCAAGACAAAGCGCAGCGTTAAGATCCACCACTCAACACGCAATTCCTCCAGAATTTAGCGATTCAGCTATAATTAATTAATGCTTTTTTTAAACATTTGAAATTTCAATTTCATGCAAAAAAGTACACAGATACAAAAAATACACAGATAATTTAAATATTTATTAATTCTAACTATATTTAGGTACACACATAAAAGGCACATTCTACAGTTCAATGGTCTCCATGTTTGGCATTTAATGGACAAATAAGATATACATACCTACGTACAATCTTATTTTTTATCTTATTATTTTTTGTCTATATTTATAATTTATGTCATTTTAATGTCATTCACATTATACTTAAAATCAAAAATATAAATAGTTGGATTTGCATTGTCATTTATCATTTGTTATCTATAAATATTGTATTGTAGGCGATTTCCTTAATAATAGATACAAAATGCGTACGTCGTTTAAATGATAAGAATTTACAGTATCGATTATACTTATTGTATTACGAAAACGTCTAGTTTTTACATAATTAATAGAATCGATATATGATTTTGACGAAACAAATTTCTTTTTTGTTTATTTATTTTTTAATTTACAGTTCAGTGGTTTCCATGTTTTTGGCATTTTTCATTTGTTCCAGTTGTTGGTAGAAATCGTAGTTGCCTTGATTGGTTTCCGTTTCCGTTTCAGTAGATTGTATGGAAGGGAATGCGGCGGTTGTAATGAAATATGGCTTTTCGTTGGTGATATCTTGGTCCACAGCGTTCTCGTCCAGTGAATCTCTTTCTGAGTGACTTATTTGGTCGTCCGATTTGTACCAGTCGTTCTCGTATGCGTGCAGCCATATTGGATTGGAGCCTTTAGTACTATGTTTGTTTGTGTTTGGTACTCTACCTCCAGAACTGCGAATTGTCATGTCCGATTCACCTGGCGTTGGCGAAGCTGTGAAATAATTCAAGTCAAGTTGCAACTAACAGTACATTACTAATTAAAATATTTAAAAGATATTTATACATATTATTGATATATACAATATGTATGTAGGTTGCGATATCGATAGTTGAATTTTTGTAAATTAGGCTAAGTATAATTAGTTAAAAAGTAAATGTATTCATTCTACATTTTAAAAGATAAGAAAAAGGCATCTACATAAACATGTAACATAAGAACTTTAAGGCCATGAAGCCGTGACGCAGTGAGACAGCGTCTAAAAATAGAGGTTCGAATCCCACCTGGGGGGAATGAATTACTAATTACTAACTCTGTCATGACTAATCAGTAGCGCAGCGTTGAGATCTGCCACTCAACGAAAGTGGACAGACCACTAAGACTTCTGAGGTTCTCTCTACCCACCCTGCTGTGCACGTGTTAAAGTATGAGGATAAAAAATTAACAGAAAATCTCGTACAATAAGCAGTGGCCGTGGCCGCCTTCAGCTTCCTGACGTAGTCGGCGCGCTGCGACAAGCACGTCATGACGGACACGACGAGCAGCACGGCGAGCAGCAGCGTGCTCCACGCCAGCCAGTACAGCGCCTGGTGCGACGACAGGCTGGCGGCCGCGAGGGGCTCGTACTCCGCCGGCTGGGTGTCGAGCACGTTGAACTCCTGGAAATACACACATATATTATATTTGTATATTTTCAATATATGATATTTAGAAATAAAGTACATTTTGTAAAAGTAGTTTTGTAATTCTGCTAAAATGGTTAATTTCAAATGTTAAATTGAATCGGAAAACAAGGGTAGCAACATTACTATGTGAGATACAGTGTGAGATTAAAGGAACAAACTTTATGTATAATGTATAAAAATCGGCAACTATTAAATTATCATCTAGCGCGATGTTAAGAAATTTATCATGTCGAATATTCTCTCTCTATCACATATAGATAGATGTACGGTTTACCTCCTCAAGCTCAACAGATAATTATGATAAACAAATTACACACCTGTGTAACCTTTTACTCAAGATTTTAATTTAAAACTAAGACCATTTGAAATAGTAATTAGTAAAGAAGTTAAAGTTAGTTCGATTATGCACCACAGAGCTTTGTTTCTGATGAGTAATCTTTCAGATTCTGTATTTATTTCAGATGGTTTATTAAGCACTTTAATAGTTGTAGGTTCGAAAACTCATAAAACAATATCATATGAGAGTAATGTACCTAAAATACCTAGTATTTTATAATGGTAGTAAGAGAAATGTCTATGTGGTAAAGTTAGAATAAATGTGTTATGTGAATAGCTGTAATTGCCCATACATATACAGGAAATAGAATTAAATAATATATGTTTTTGATAATGATAACTATAACATACATATAAGTAGATACATATAAATTTCCTTGAAAATGAATATAATAAATAATAAAATTTAAATCGTCAGATTAAATAGTATAACGGAAAACTAAATTAAAGATTAAAGTACCTATCTGTAGAATATTTTTTTATTCGATATTATCTATAATAATAGTTCGGTTCCATATAAAATAATTAAATGCTTTGGTCAATAAAAATAGCTAAAATCAATAGGTTAAGCAATTGAACAGCAAACATGAAGTGTTTACGTAAAAAAACGTCAATCGATAAATTGTAATAACGGTACGTAGATGTAAATTATTCTAAGCTATTGTTACGTCAGTTCTCAGTGATTATAATTTCCAATACGAATAATTTATGATTCCGTGATGACGACATTTATACTTAGGTATACATACGTCTAATCAATGATAGTAGTTTATAAGTACAAATTCTTTTTATATATATACGTTATAACTTAGCTTACCCTTGATGAGTGATCACCAAAAGTAGAATAAAATAATGAATATAAATATAATTTATTATTAGACTTCAAAAAAAAAATAATCAATTCATCTACATCGATCTGAATTTGCTTTGTCTTGCTCGTATTTTAACAAAAAATAAAATATTAAGATTTTAAGATTAAACATGTGACCAGTACAAGAGGTCTAGAAAAATAAAGAACGCGCCGCTTCCTCACACCTACACTATCTATATACACACACAAATGCAAAGCTAAGCTTACGCCTCGCTGACTGTACAGTCAGCGAGGCGTAAGCTTAGCTGTTTATTATATAAAATATGTTTTATTGTATACCTTTATCTTTTACCATATTATAATTTTAATAATACGAAATTGTTAAAATTTCTAAGGTCCACGAAAAATTTTGATTATAAATGAATGTTTATTTTAAGCACAAACACCTGTACAAATCTGTTCTTTTATTGAAAAGTGAAAACCACTTAAAAAAACATCAAAAACAAGCTACTCTCTAACATCCTCGGAGATTCATAAATAAAAAAAAGGAAAACCATTTATGAAACAATCATTAAACATACCTTAAAAAGGCCATCTAGCTGTTCTATATTCTTGTCGATGACCTTCAATACTTGGTCAACTTCCAACACAGAATGGTCCAAACCGTTCACGAGATGTAAATACAAATCCGTTTTAGTATTATCCACCGATCCATCTTTATTTTCGTGCACTCTTAAATCGTCGATATTAACAACTGATTCCGTTACACGCGCCAATTGTTGTCTAAACATGTGTATCTTGTCTCTTATCTCCGATGGATGGGAACGTAAAACGAAACGTACTCTTTGGTCTTCTCTTAATAAGTATATGAATACGTGTGCTATGTCTTGTAGGCCATCTGTATCATTTGCTAAAACCTGTCGACAAAAATTCATTCAAAATATTTTTTATTCAAATAGGCTTTTGCAAGCACTTTTGAATCTACTATAATTAAATCTGTCATCGATTCGGAATGCTAAAACTAAATTTAAATTTAAAATATTCGTTATTCAAATAAATTTTTGGAAGTATTTTCCAAGTAAATTTAAATTAAATAAGTTATATTTTTTTTAATATCCTGGTGTATAATGCACATAGCAGGATAGGCAGAGGGAATCTAGGATAAGACACTCCGTTCCCAATTTTACGCCGAATTCTGGTGGCGAAACTTAACGCCGCGCTTCGCCTCGTTACCAGAGCTAGGCAATGAAAATGAATCGAACTTGCAACCTGTTACGATGACTGGCGAAATAAATATACAAATAAGGAATTTTTACCTACCTTAAAATCAAAATAACCCTTCATTCCCTTTTGTGGATCGAAGTTAAGTGAAATGGCGCCTGTTTCAATATTAACTAAAAATGGCGACACTGCCAAATTCTCTAACCCTTCTGTTAAGGTCTCCTTAACATCGCCCAGTAAATAATAGTTTACTTTAGCGTTAACACCCTCGTCTAAATCTATTGCCTGAAAAACAAATATAATAATAAAATAATAACCATATAAGACCCCAACAAAAATTCTAATATTTTATTTATGCATTACAAATATTGTACAAAGCATATGTAATATGTGATATAATTTAGTTAAAATTAAAATACGTTTTATCATAATTATGTTATTTATTTATTGTTTATAGTTTACTTATACAATAAAATACTACAAAAGTCTCGTTAAAAGAGACATTGACAGGTATTATCATTTTCTGACAAATAACTATTAATTTCTGTAAAAATAAAAGATTTATTCATAATATTCATATTATTATAATCTGTGATGAAACGACTTATGATAACTAAGAAAACAGCGACGGTTGATTTTTGTTCATATTTTTTATAAAGTATTTATTTGTGTTAGGATTTAAACATTACTTTGAATATTAATTTATAGCTCAAATTTTATTTACTCATCGGTCGACGAATCGTGGCCGTCTTGAAGTTAGATTTTCTGAAATTTTGCGCATTGTTCATTTGGAAACTAAATAATTTAACTAAGAAAAACATCCTAAAACGAAGTCAACTTAGCCATCTACAGCTAACTTCAGGCAACGGCCACGACTCGTCGACCGTACTGTACAAACTTACCTTCACATGCATAAACTCAATACCAAAATCAGCTTCAGTAGTGACTCCGCCGGTGAATATTTTACTCACAAATGTCGGACTGTTGTCGTTCACGTCATTGACCATTATATGTACTTTCAATGTACTTATTCCGTCTACTTGTTCGTCGTAGTTCGGTACGGACAAACAGTCTTCAGTTGCGAAAATTGTCAATAAATATTGTGATTTTGTTTCTCTATCCAATGGTTTAGATGTTAATCTGTGATAATATGAAACGTATTTTAGTATTTGTTTATATTTAATTTAACATAATCGTAATAAAATTTATGGTGACTTCTTTCATATTAAAACATGTTCAAATGTTATTATGTTCGCAAAATTATAACATTGGCATAGCACAGTTTGACAGTACATGACAATTGAGGATTTCATTATTATTTATTTTTGTACTCATACTCATACATTAATTCTAAAGTAGACTAAACGTTGAAGCAGATAAACAAATTAAAGAGATACACCTAGCGAAACTAAAAATTAAAAGTTAATTTTTAATTCTACGAGGCCAGCCGTGGCGCAGGAGCACAAAGTGGGACTGTAAAATCGACTGGTCGTGGGTTCGATCCCCACTAGAGGAAATGACATATTTACTTACATTTATATTTTTATATTATTATTTGCTCTGGTGTCAAATCAAAGAGCGGTGTTGAGTTCCGCCACTCAGCACACAATGCCTCCAGAATTTGGTGGAAGGTGGTCTTAACATTAGGTTACTTCTGCCTACCCTGCTTTGTGCGGGGTAAATGCGATAAATAATGAAAATATGAATTACCTATGAGTATTTTTATCCAAATCGAACATTCCATCTTCATTGCCAGCTACTAAATAAAAACAAACAGGCAACACAGGCTCGTCGCCTCTATCTATTTCATCCCTTTCTATAACACTCGGTAAATACGTGCTATAGTCTTTGACATTCTCAGTTATATTTAAATGTATGTGTTTAAATGGAAATCTTGGACGGTAGTTGTCGACGTTTTGTACATAAATTGTTAAGTCCAGGTCAGAACTGAGTGGAGTTGGAAGCCCGAGGTCGTAGGCTTCTATTCTTAGCTAAAACAACAAAATAACATATTTATAATTTCATTAACATATAAAAAAAATACTTCTTAAGAATTCTGGACAGACTGATTTATTTTAAATATAGCAATCAGATTTTGACAATTAAAGGCTGTAATTTATTCAAGATTTAATTTTTTTTTTGATTTTGATTTTCATGGGGATCCATAGAAGTTCGTTAAATCTATGAGATTTATTTATATAGCACTTAAGGAAAAGTTGGTCAACATGAAGATTTGAGGTGGAAAATCGTTTTATCGTAGGGAAACCCTTCTTCAGCAGCAGCCAAGTTAAATCTTAAGAAATTTGAATATAATGCTTTAGGGTTTGCCTAATGCATTATATTCATTGTGTTTCTATTGCATTATTTAGCTTAACAATGGCTCATAATGTTAGAAAGTTAAAGGACTTGTACTCCTGATATGAAATTTCAATGGAAACTAAAAAGATTAGTTATTACGGCTCCTCTCTCCGGTAGCGTGTGTGAGCATGTTAATAATAAATAGATATGAATAGAATTATAAACTAAGTTCCGCTATAGCTGGGTAGCTATAAACGGGATACAGCGTGAAACTAGAAAAATAAGAAAAAAAAATCACCTGATAAGTAGTCTGCTTGTCCCTATCGAAGGTCTGCGCGGTCCGCAGCGCGCCGGCGGCGTGCAGCGCGAAGGCGCGGTGCGCGCCCTGCGCGTCGTGCCGCAGCCGGTAGCGCACCGCGCCGTTGGCGCCCACGTCCGCGTCGATCGCGCGCACCTCCACCACCGTTGTGCCCACTGTCGCATTCTGTATTGTATATTATATTTGTCAATGTATTGAATATATATCCTATGTTATTGTGGCTTTATAGGTGATTGATTGTAAGATTATATTTAAAAAAGAATACTATTCAAATGGGTTGTATAATACAAAGTAACGTAAACGCAACTAAAATATGGATGAAAAATGGAAACAGAATTAATTTTTATTAGCTTATCTAATTTAACAAATATATATTTTGGTACAAATAAAAAAAATGTTTCTTAGTATTAAGGTAACTTGTCTTACAATTTAAAACGAATGTTACACACCTCAGGTACTTTAATAGTGACATTTTGTGGAGGATATACAAATATTGGTGCATGATCGTTGTAGTCGGTCACACACACGTGTAGCTCCCCCCTCACCACATTTGCGGGTACCCCGAGGTCTCTCGCTTCTACTATTAAGGTGTAATTTCCAAAGCGATCTTTTAATGAGTGTTTCGCGAACAACCGCCCTGTATTAGCATCGCCACCCACTTGTTCAAAACGGAAAAGGTCTGTAAAAAAAATCCAGTTTTAAAATCCATGTAATAGACAAAATTATACCTTTAAATATATACAAATATAATAGGTAAATAATAATAATATGTTCTCAATCGTAAAACCATTTTGTAGCAGTTGGAGACTGGCTAACATTTTACATCCATTTCACTCTTAGATTAAATTAAAAACTAACTAATAAAAGGTTGGTAGCCCCTGTTTCAAATAAATAAAAACACATTATATATATTCCTCTTGAGGCCGTCGTAGGTAATGGTATGTTGGATAAAGAAGGAAGGATTTTTTTTTTCACATACCATAACCTTTCCCAGCAACCAAATGAAACTGAACTCTTCCGTTTGGAGTATTACCGTCGTCTGCGTCAGTCGCTGACACAGACACTATTGGTTCCCTATAGTTGTGGAATTCTGTGACGGTCGCACAGTCTGTTGGCAGGTTTAGTACTGGCGGGTTGTCGTTTACATCTTCTATGAGTATTCTGTCAAATTAAGTTTAAATTTGCTATATTAATAAATGCATAAATATATAACGGATATATTTATCAATAGAAAACTACATTACACATTAGAAGAAATAAATAAAATATTTTAGAACATATTCTAATTTTATCTTTATAACATTGATGGATAATTTACTTCAATCAATTTATTTATTTCGATCAATACTATTATTGACTAAAGTAAACAAATATTCGAGTCAACGTTTATAGGAAAATATAGTTAATACAAACACAAAACATACATACAAACAAACAAACACACACACACACACACACAAATGCATTGAAACTGAATATAAAATGTTATAAGTTATAACATTTGAAAGACAAACAATGTACATACATACATACACTTACACAATTTGTTTAAAAGCGTTTCTGCTCTCCCCACTAAGGTATCCAAACTGGTAATTGTCCCACGCTTCTACTACCAGATTATATGACGATTGACTCTCCCGATCCAACCAGTCTGATACTTTCAAAGCTCCCGTGTCAGCATTTATTAGAAACTTACCCTAAGAAAATATTTATATTTTGAATATGACAAGATTATAATTATAAAAGAATTCAAGAAATGTTTGGGTTTTAATTTATTTTTAATCTCCTTTTTTATATAGCAATTGAAGCTTAATTATATTTTGTGTCATAAAAATTTAAGTAAAATGTTTCATCTTAATAACAAGTAAATATTGAGATCGAGAATGGAAAATAAGATCATCTCTTAAAAGAAAATTATTTTATTTGTTCAAACTATTTAAAGCCAAAAAATCCAAAGACAAAATACAATTTAAGTATTGTGATAAGTAAAAAAAACTTTTAAATATTAATAATTATTTAAAATTTGCTATAATAATAATATTGAATATTTTATCTTGCTTTAAATAGGTAAGACAATTGTTTTAGGTAATTTTCTTTGCTCTAGTGTCGATGCAAAGCGCATCGTTGAGTTCCGCCACCCAACACGCAAAGCCTACGGAATTCGGCGGAAAATGGGAAACGGAGTATTTTAAAACTAGGTTCCCTATGCCTATCTTGCTGTATACATGACACAAAAAAAAAGAATATAACCTGAGTAGAAACGCGATCAACTAGATAAGTAATTTTCCCGTATTCTCCGGAATCAGCATCCTTTGCCAGTATATTTGTTATTGTTGTACCTGGTTCCGTATCTTCCCTTACACGGTACTCAAACTGCGACGGCTCGAAGATGGGATTATTATCGTTCTCATCTAAAACCTACAGAATAAAAATACTTATAACTTTTTAATTTTACATTTTTTATAGTTTGTAAATAATCACAAGAATGAAACGTCCAAGCTTCTACAGAGTAATAATAGTTCCATACACACAAAGTCAAGCATATATGTAAGTTGATTATACCAACTAGCGATCCAAACGCGGCTTTGCCCGCTTAATATTACTATTATATTTTAACCAAATTATATAATATATTTCCATAAATTACAGCCTATATGTAATTTTTATGTATAAGCTATATAAGTATAAAGTTTAATCTAAATCTGCTCAGAAGTTTTTGCATGGAAATAGAACAAACATCTCTTGGTCAAACTTTCACATTTATAATAAAGTAGAATAGGACTATAAATAAATAAACCATGTGAATATAATTTCAATTTAATATAAAACCAGTGCTTTGCTAATATTATTAAAAAAAAATCAAACCTGTATAAACATATCCACAAAAGCATATCTCGGTGGTATTCCACTGTCCATAGCTTTTACCGTAATATTTAACCACGAATGCATTTCGTGGTCTATTTTGTTCGCAACCACCAATTCTCCGGTCAAACTCTCTATGTGTAGGAGACTTCGTAGTTCTTCAGCACCTAATTGATGTGACTTTAATACTATTTCATACATAATACAGTTAATATTACATAAAAAGAGGAGAGGGTGCAGAGCGCAGCAGCACTGCATGTGGTTTTAAACATGACGTGAGTTCGATTTCCACTTGTGTGTGGTGCTTGGAGAATGGAGTGTTTTACACTCTAGCTACCCTTTTATACGCGGCATATAGCGTGAGGTGTAAAGTTAAAAAAAACATAATACAATTTGAATGAAATAATTCGTTTATTATATAAGGTAACAATATTTAGAACCTATACCTTCCAAAAAATATGTCATAGTCCTATTCTTGTCTGCATCGTCAGCCATTACTGTCTCAATGTGCATTCCATTTTTCGAGTTTTCAGTTATGGAGGTTTTGTAGAAGGGTTTTCTAAATTTGGGATTGTTGTCATTCTCATCTAACACTATAATTGTCAAAATTGCATAAGCCATTTGTTTTGGACCTTCTTCAATGGCGGCCATATCCTCTACTGTTAATGTCAGCTTGATCATTTCAACTTTTTCTCTGTCTAGTAACCTTTAAAGAATTAAAGTAATATAAAGTAAAATGGGCATTTTCTTCATTTGGCAAACCCTGTACCCTCATACGTTAGAGCTATGTACTAATAAAATATATTTTTTAAAAATAAATAGTATTCGGTCAGTTTTTGAGGCCAGTCGTGGCGCAGGGGCACAAAATGTGTATGTAAACGCGAATGGTTGATGATTCGGTCACCACTTACACTTACTTTACTTACTTTTTACAGACATGAAATATTTATTTTTCTATTTCTTCAATCTGATGTCAAGACAAAGCGCGCCATTGTGTTCCACCACTCAACACGCATGCTTCCAGCATTCGGCGGAAAGTGGAGAAAGGAGTTACTTAACACTAGATTCACTCTGCCTACCCTGCTGTGTGCGGGATACAGTGTGAAGCCAATTTAAAAAAAAAATGTATTCGACGCTGTCTTTCTAACAAGTGAGACTAAAAATATTCAATAGTAATTCTGAAAAACAAAAATTACTCAATATCAGGAGAGTGCATTTGACTTATAATAGAATTTGGACATGAAGATAATGATGAAATTAAAAAAAAGATGTTTAAAAACAATAATCAAGGGAGTACTAGCTTTTTACAACAAGATTACAAAAAACACAATGGTATCCTATAATGACACTGATCACTTATTAAGCTTCCTTTATATTTCTTATAGCTTTATATTTCTTATAGCACATAGCGGGGTAAGCAGAGGGAACCTGGGTAGGTAATACTGGGTATAGTGTTACAGAACTTTCGTTGCTCATTCATTTTTTTATATATTTTAATATAGAAACTTACCTCACAACTTTCAAAGTGCCATCCACAGTGTTTAAGTCCCACACAGATATATAATCATATTCTGTTGTAGGTACAATGATACCATCTTCATTTTTAGCGTAACTTGCAGATTTATCAATAGCGAATCTTAGCACTGGTTGTTCATCTAAATCATATGCTTGAGCTCTAAATATTGGTGTTCCAACCTGTAATAATCAACTATTTTAGATATACAAGTATTTTCAATGTACTGTAGGGATCCATAAATTATATCATACGAACGAGAGCAGTAACCAACTTACAAGACCTTTACATCCCCAAAGTATTAATTAATACAAAAGTTTAGTGTTTATGTTTCTCTTTTCAAATGTGATGTAACGATATTTAAGACACCTAGACCCACTTACATGAGACGTGTTGGGATAAATGAATGTTAGCTATAATAATCTAGAGATAGTTATTTCTAGTACTAACCATAGTTTAAGTAGCAGATAAAAAAATATACTGATTCTAACTTAGAAAAATGTACGGACCACGTGTATGTGGTGATATGTAAAAATCATGACTAAAACATGACCAATTTATACTGACCTGTGTATTCTCCATAACGTGAACGGTGCCGGGCTCAAGTAATACCGGTGGTTTATTGTTCACATCCACTATAGTGATATTTACAATTACAGCTGCACTTAATTGTTGGTCTCCGATACCCCCGTCTAGTGCCACCTTCAAATTTACGTAATATTCGTTATTATATGTAATTTCACGATGTTTCACCCGTATCATATAGGCAGAGGAAACCTAGTGTTAAGATACTCCGTTCGTCACTTTGAGTCCAATTTCCAAAATATGCGTGTTTATAAGTGAAACTCAACGCTGGGCTTTGTCTTGTTACAAGAGCGCGCAAATGAAAATTATTAATTTTTATAGTAGGAATTGAACTCCCACTTTATCCACTATGGCACTTACAATTCGACGTGGTGCTACTTTTTCAGTAATATATTTAATTAAATATAAAGTCAATATCTAATAAAAATATAAAATATTGCATTTTTGTTCACTAAAATAATATTTTTAATTAAATAATAATTAAAAAATAATATTTTTTTTAATTGAATTCAATGAACAAAATATACAAAGAGACGCAAAATGTGGTCCTCGTGCCGTATATTATGTACACGACTGTACTTGCGCGAGTTTGTACAACACAGGCGTTGTTCACAACGTAATTTTCGGTTTATACAATAAAGTTTACTTACCACAGTTAAAGTGTATTTAGTGATCTTGGGATCAGTCCTATCTGGATCTAAATTTGATCCATTCGCAACCGACACGAGCCCAGAAAGCGAATCTATAACGAATTTATCACTCGCACCTCTTTGTATGCGATACACTATACGATTGTTTGGCGACGACCCATCCACATCACGAGCTTTTACCTAAAAATAATAATATTTTTTATAGCTCCACGCTGAATCCAGCATATAGCAGCTATGTGAACCTAATGTTAAGACACTCTGTTCTCCATGCACCGCCCAATTTTTGAGACATTGAGTGGCGAAACGTAATGCCACGCTTAGTCTTGTAATGTCTTAATTTATTCCTGCGAATAGCAAGAAAATTTATTGTGAACCCTGTTTACTCCCTGTCTACTTTCAGTACGAATTTCAGACACTGCATATTGAGTGGCGAAATTTAACACCGCAACTTGTCTTGCCAATGGGCAAATTAAAGTTATTCATAACCTCCAAATCAATAAAGATTATGTTACCTAATAGAGGTATATACACTTCAACTTTATTATAATCTCACCTCTAAGACACTGGTACCACCAGGCATATCCTCAGGTATGGCGCGCTTATATATCGTTTGCGTGAACATCGGCGCGTGGTCGTTTACATCTTGCACGTAAATTGTAACGGGCACTGTTGACGATAACGGTGGTACTCCAAAATCACGAGCTTGTACCTATAAAATAGTAAAATGTTTTTTTCAATTTCACGCTGTATCCCGCATATAACAGGATAGGCAGGCTTAGTTTCAACTCTCACTCATCGCTTTTGTAACGTTGAGTTAACACTCAGTGGCGTAATTCAACGCCGTGTTTTGTCTTACACGAGAGAATAAAAACATTTCTATGCTCTGGTAAGACTTAATATCATAGAATAATTATTACCTGTGCCTAGTGTGGATTAAAAAGATCAAATATACACACAAAATTTCATTTAAATCAGCTTAACGGTTAAAGAGTAGTGCGACAAACACACGTTCACAACAACTATATATGTAATATATGTATATAAGATAGCTAACACTTATTTCACAGACATTGATATATAATTTTTAAAAATCAACTTTTTTTAAAATTATTTATTGTGCACAAAAACAATAATACTTACAGTAAGATGTATAGGTCGTATGTTGCTATTATCACCGGGTATTTGTTCGAAATCGACACCCACTAGTGGTGTTATGATACCGAGATTTGGATCAATCGAGAAATTATTCTTGTAATCGCCTCCAACTATTGAATACTCTATGTGACTATTTTTGGTACCTTTAATGTAAATAAAATTTACAATTATTTAATAATTAACATGCTTTTTTATATTTCTTTTGCTCAAGAGGGAATCGAACCCACAACTTGCACTTTGAGCCTCTGCGCTATGACTGGTCTCTAATACTCTAATGCTTATAGGTATAGCTGCTGTATTTAAAAAATATAATTATGTAGTAAAATATCACTGGCTAAAATAATAGAGGCCAGTCTCTGGTATCGAGGCAAAGCGTGGCGCAGGTTTCCGCCACTCAACATTCAATGCTTTCAAAATTCTGCGGAAAGTGGGGAGCAGAGTGTTTTACATTACTTAGACTCCCTCTGCTTACCCTGCTTCATACAGGATACAAGTGTCAAATTGTATCTGATGTTTCACTGTTTATGATAATAAACCTTTTTTTGGTATATCTAATATAAAAATATTCATTAAAAGAAAATAAGGAACTTATCACAACACTAAATAATTAGTATTGTATATTATTTAATTACATAATTTGAGGGCATTCATGGCGCAGGGGCATAAGCATGCAACTGTAAATGTCACAGGTTCTGAGTTCGATTCTCGCTCGAGGAAATGAAATATTAATTATTTTAATTTCTTTGCTATGGTATTGAGGCAAATCGCGGCGTTCAATCTCAACACGCATTGCCTTCAGAATTCGGCGGAAAGTGGGAAGTGGAGTGTCCCAACACTAATCTCCCTCTGCCTACCCTGCTACATGTGTACGTGTTTATTCCACAATATTTTATAGCATACCATTTAAATCAATGTCTCTAGCTTCCAGAACTAGCGGGTTTTCAAACTCGAGCTCATTTTCCAGCAATCTAGCTTCATATTTATTAGCGAGGAACATCGGCGCGTTGTCGTTGACATCTTCTATGTTAATTATAAGTTGTACTGTGTTTCTATTGCCTTTACCCTGAAATAAAATTAAACAAAGTTTTAAAATTATTTGTTAAATAATAATCTTAATATAATTAATATAAATATTTAAGCCTCATTAAAGTGACGCAAGAATCAATTATTCTTACTAATAATATAATAATTTATTAATACTAGGTATAAATTTAAGTGATTTTAAGGTTCCCATTGTCGAATGGCAAAAACGATACTCTTATAGATTCATGTCTGTCTGTCCGTCCGGAGCCACGTTATTGACAAATTATTAAAACTACAAAGTTAAAATTTATTATTCTGTGAACTACTTTACAATTTTTATGGAATTTCAATGCTATATGCGATAGCAGTGTTGGCAATAGCAATCTAGTGTTAGGGAACACACATAGTGATGGCGTGAACGTAATTTTTTAATTGGAAGTAATTTTGACAAAAAAAACACCGTAAAACTATAAAAAGAACATCAACCTGATCATCTCTTGCTTCAACTGTAAGATAATGCCTCGAAACAAGTTCTCTATCGAAGCTTTCATCGCCAGCCTCTTTTACAGTTATTACGCCTGATATTGGATTTAAATATAATCTGTAATTAATTAAAAATACTACGTTAATAAAGACAATAATGTAAAAAAAATTAAGTAAATTGAAGCTATTGTTTACAATACACTGTTTAACAGTGTCTAATTGTAAATGGGGCAATTGTGTGTTCGATCTCTACTTGCGGGAATGAATTATAATAATTTCTTTTAATAGGAAGACAAACCACGGCTTTGAGTTCCATCACTACACACAATGTGCATTGAATTCGGTTACATTTATTTACAAAGAAAAATCTTTCCTTTTCCTATTACTAAGATGTAATAACAGTATCTTAAATAATTTTATTATTTGCAACTCACATCAATTATATTAAAAAATAGAAGATATACAATATTTCATTCTTATAGTCTGTCATTGTCAGTAGGTAATATATCAATCAACTAGTAAAAATAAACAAAAAAATCCCTTTAAGTACCTAGCTAGACGCAGTATACAGAGTGAAGAACAAAAAATAAAAGATAAAAGAAAACTTTTCTTTAATACTCACAAATGAGCAATACTCCCACCAAGACTTGTGTATCTTACACCTCTAGTGCCATAATTGTCAGAATCTTGATCCAAGGCCTGGACCCACGCCACAGTAGTACCAACGCCACAGTTCTCGGGCACAGAAACTGTGTATAACGATTCAGTGAATTCAGGAAAATTGTCATTCTCATCTTTAATGTGCACTGTTATTGGGACCACGCTAAAAACATTAAATATCTTTATACTATTTTATTATTAAGATTTTTGCTAAGTGTTAATTACAATTTAAATTAATTATGTAATTATCTTCTGGAACTCTAAAACCATTGTCAAAACTATGAAATGTCAAAAATAAAACCAATCGAAACCTTACCATACTGCCACAGGGTCTGATCATTAATATAACTATATCATATTAGCTATTGTTTGAATTTCTTGCTATATGTGGGATACAGTGTAAAGTAAAAAAAAACTAACCTCATTTTGGGATCTTTAGTAACAATTTCTTTGGCCACTAAACTAAAATTCATTACTGTAACTTGTTCATAGTCCAAGTAGGAAGGATCATTTACTCTTATCAAAAAAGATGCTTCATTAATGCCTTTAAATGGTGTGACATCGAATATACCTTTATCACCAACTAAATAGAGTTCAAATGTTCCATTTTTACCCTGAAATTTAAACAACTTATTTATAGTACCGTCATAAAAATATGTTTAAAAGCATTACTTGTGGGTTTGATCCCACCTAGGAGCAGATTATTACTTGCATTTTGTTACTTTGGCAACTCAAAGTGCGGTGTTAAGTTTCGTGACTCAACAAGCATTGTTTCAATTCCAGGTGGAGATAGGAAAACAGAGCATCTTTACACTAGCTTCTTATATACAAATTCAAACTATTCTTTATTAGACAAATGCAAGCACTGCTCTACCAACAGTTGGTGTTTTTAAAATCAATGTTACAATTTAATTATTACATACACTGGTATCAATCCTGTGTGAGATATCAATTCTTTATATGTTTATCCCTTAAAGATTCTTGAACTTGTTAGTATTGTTTTTAAAGTTACTAAATTTTTTTGTAGTGACAAATTTAGCTAATTGCAGGAGTTTTTTTTATAGATATGTATGTAATTATTGATAGTAATAATATATAAATAGTGATTTATATATATGCATACATAGATGGATAATGACTTATATAAATATATAAATCAATATTTTGTACCTGATCATAATCAAACACTTCAGGTACAGCATCTTGAAGGAATGTTATTGGTGTATTCTGCTGAGCGTTCTCAATGATTTCTCCTACATATCTTGCACTGCGAAACCTTGGTTTCTCATCATTTACATCTGTTACTATAACAGTTACTTCTGTGGTTGCTGTTGGCAAGGGAGATATTGTATGTGATTCTTCAGTTGCCTATAATATAAATAAATAAGATATAATATACAATAATTAGTAAAATTAATACACAAATATGAGTCCTTCACTGACATAGTTTTAGTAAAGAATATTTTTTTTCCTTTTTTATAGTACTATTATTGGTATTATTACTGTATCATCATTTTATTTAATTTGGATATTATTATAATTAGCATTTAACAATGTTTGTGTAACCCATAAAATTAAACACATACATCTCCACCATTCTTAACCCATTTCCCTTTGTATTCTAATGTCATAAAGCTAAATTTCAGACAATTCTGGTTACAATTGTTAAAGTCCATTTGTTGAAGAAGGCAGCAATATATAAAAATATATTTACACACAAGCTTAATAAAAAATTACCAAAATTAGTTAAATAATAGTAAAATAATAAATTACCAAAATTTCCAGTATATAGGCCCCATTGCTGTTATTAGGGTCTTCTCTATCTAATGAACTGACAGTGTACACAATACCAGAACTGCTGTCAATATCAAAATGCTCTTCTCCACCAGATATAATACTGTAGGAGATTCTATTATTGATTCCTCTATCACCATCAATTGCTCGCACTGTAATTGTATAAGATGAGATAATATATCATTTTTCTATTCTTCAGCTTTACACGGTATCCCACATATAGCAGGGTTCACAGTGAAGAACTTAGTGGTAAGGCACTCCATTCCCCACTTCTTGCCCAGTTTTAGAATCGTTTTGTCAGAGCGGGGAATTAAAAACAATTTATTATTTAGTTTCAAATTGAATATACACAACCCATGTATTTTACAGTCAGATGCTGTCCCACTAGTTAATTAAAAACTTGTAGCAGTTACCTTGCAATACTGAAGTTCCCACAGGTGCATCTTCACTAATTCTGGTAACTGGACTTGCGACAACAAATTCTGGTGGTTGATCTTCGACATCTTGAACTTTAACTAGAATAGCAGCGGTACCCGTATTCACTTTTCCTTGGTTGGCTCTATCCACTGCTAAAATTCGCAGCTGGTATAATGACTTCCTTTCATAATCTAGTCTACCTGTTAGACGCACAACTCCTTTTCCATTCACGGTTTGTACAGCAAAGTTATCCACATCACCGTCTAACTCTTGCAAATTATATAAAACCTGAAATGGTACGTTGTTTTAAAATCTGCATACCAGAAAAAATGATTTAATACACAAATTGATATTCATAAAATAGAAAATAATGTATAGCAATTACTCAATTAGCATACTGGATTGTATAGTCCGTCTAAACTCTTATTGATAATCGGAGGTACTCCCGTAAAATTGCGCAGAATACCTATGCGCGGAAAACGTTCGATCAGTGTTACCCTGTTATGTTGTTTTACCCCACGCTTGGCAAATCATAATTAAAATATCTGATCATCTTTATGTTGTAATATACAAAACGAACATTTTAAAAATTAAATTTAATTTTTTATTTTTTTTTTATATTAATATATTCTAATGTAATAATTGTTGCAAAAATTTTATGAGGATATCTAAATATTGAAAAAAAATCAGCAGTTCCATACATCTTTGTCGAGAATATAATCGAGACTAGCCTGAAAAGTATTTTTTTTAAGTAATGAACAGGAGTCATTTCAAACTAAACTTCTGATTATATAACTAATAAAACATGATATTTATGTATATACTATATACACCTATGTACAACATAAATATGGAGTATGCGTAATACACAGTACTATACAATATGGATAAAGAATTATTTGGCAATATTTAAACTAGTTAAAGATTATATTAAAAAAATATTGGGTAAATTATAAAAATCTGTTTTGAGGTACAAAAAATTAAAGTCTGGTATCCCTTTGCCAACAGTGTTACGGTGCGTCAGTGTGACCGCTACGTCCTTACAGTAAATTCGTACCCACACATCTTTATAAGTACAATCGAGCTCACACGCTATATATATAGATATACAAGGTCTTACTTAATTAATTAAGTTAATAAATGATATCTTCATCAATACATTTAATTATATTTTTATTTGTTTTTTATATATATATATATAAATATATATATACGGTTCAAACAAAAATATAATTAAATGTATTGATGAAGATAACATTTATTAATTTAATAAGACCTCGATTTCCATTATTATAAAAAATATTTACTTACCCATAACTTGATTTTGCATGTTGCCTAACGCCAAAATTTTATAATATATTAAAAAATATTAGCCTATTTTGATTTTATTTTCATTTTACTGCTAATAATTTTTGTAAATTAACACTGTAGCTGAACGCCATTCCTTTTAATTTTTGCTTTTATATTTAACATTTTATTTATTTAAACTTTATTTTTTACAATTTTTTTGCATGTTTTATTATTTTTATTATTTTATGTAAAATCATATTAAAGGTACTTTTTCAATTTTACTTTTTTATTGAATTTGGATTGATGAAGACTTGGATGTGGCCCCATTATAATAATTACAATTCAGTACTTTATTAAAATTTTAAATTTGCTTATCCATAACTTGATTTTGCATGTTGCTTAATCTAACACACTAATTATTATAATATTACTAGATAAATATACTTACTGCTACTGCGCTATTTTGTATATA
>JAATLQ010034852.1:34585-59705 GCA_013421005.1 Heliconius erato x Heliconius himera | reverse complement strand
AGGCCAGTCATATCTAACGGCACGCCCGCGCCTCGGCGCGGCGGGGCCCAATGGACGAAACCCACCATGATTAGCGTACGCGGGGCATTCCCCCGCGATCGCCATCACTTCACGAGCGTCCATCAAAGCTCGTAATTCTAATCTTCAGGGGCGAGCTACACTCGCCCCTCCCAGCCCGGTGACGCTGTCAAGACCATTCCAGGTCAACAGCATTAAAGTCCATTCGAAAAAAAAAAAAATGGCGCTCTGTTCTCTCAGACTACCCCGCTATGGATACAGCGTGACGCTAAGTTAAGTTATACTCTATACATTGTTATTCTCTATACATATATTATTATTTAAGACCGATTTTGATATCGACGTCAGTCGTGCAAGGCCACCAGCGGGTGACAGTAAACGCGACACGTTTTGGGTTCGACTTCCACTCGAGGATATGAAATATTTAATATTTCCGTTTTCTCGTTTAATAGTTTCGCCACTCAACACACAATGCTTTCGGAATTCAACTTAAAGTGCAGAAAGGAAGCGTCTTAATGAGAACGGAATATTTTAACACTCGGTCCTCAAGTAGTGTGCCTACCTTGCCATGTGCGGGATACAGCGTAGAGCTAAAAAAAATACATTTTTATAGACTTTAGTGGACATTTCTTAGACGGGACTATAAATTACATATTTTTCACGCTTTAAGAAATTTATAAAATAAATTTACATAAAACTCATAAAACATCATCAGACAATCAATTCTTAAGGCGTATTACACCGTAATTTTCAATACAAATTATCGCCAGCGGAACATGTGAAAGGACTTTAAGATTTATTAGGTATATATAATGAACGTATCTTCGTCATTCTTGACCATTGGTTATAGCGGAAATTTTTATTTGATTTTATTTCAACAGATAATATTCAATATTAATATTAAATTTAGAGGCCATCGAGGCGCAGGGGCACGTATGACTGTATACTGTATAATTTAATTTACTCATTCAGAAACAGCCTTAAATGTTAAATTATTGATTTGAAGGATTCATAATATTCTTTGTAAAATAACTGTAATAATTGCATATTAACTCCTGTACAGCTTTTAAATTAGTTACATATATTATATCAACAAACCAACCAAAAAATCTTTGTATTTACTTGATATTTCTTTCAAGATCGTTCTTTATCTGTGTTGAATTAATTACGACTTCTTTCAAATGACGATAACTTTTTTTTTTAATGAACCGACTTTGATGAACTAAACTTTAGTAGTTAAGTTGAGTTAAAACAAAGCAATTGGTGAAATTTTCAAGTAAATTGGTTCAGTACTTTCAGAGAAAAATGTGGACAAAAATATGTCGACAGACAGACAGACAGACAAGAAATTTAAAAAATCTTTTTGCTTTCTATTATTATTTTTAAGTGTCCCTCTATCCATTTCAGTCAAAATTACTAAATGTACAGACAAAATATTTTTACTGTCTTATTATATATAGAGATTATTATTGTTATTTCTTTGCTCTGGTAACAAGGCAAAGCGCGGCGTTGAAATCCGCCAATCAACACGCAATGTCTCATAAATTTGGTGGAAAGTGGAGAACGAAGATTCTTAAAACTAGATATTAAGCACTACTACTACTACTTTTTATATAAAAAATATATGTGTAAACAGTTATGAATACATCCAATAGCTAATACTAAAAAAAAGTTAAGAAAAAATATAAAGAAACAGTAAATAACTAAATAATTTTTCCATATCGAAACCGTCAGATGACGCCAAACGCTAACGGTCTCTACATACCTCTTTCGCCTCATCCACTGTCATCAACCTCTTCATATATCCACCGGGGGTCCTCAGACATTTCTAATCCTATTTCCTTATTAAATTCTTAAAACTATATTTTCCTTGAGTATTTCACTTTTTTATAATTTAATATTATCATAATATGGAGAACAGAGTGTCTTAACACTCTGTTCCCCATATTATACATCCTGCTGCATGCGGCATACAGCGTGAAGCTGATTTTTTTATTATTTTTTATTTCAGGGCTATTATTAACTATTCCCTTAATTACAATATAGGAAAAAAATGTTAAAGTTTTACAAGAAATATAGTTAAATATGAAAATGGCTAGTCTGCAGAGTTTTAGCAGTAAATGGCCTATTAAAATAAAATAGTTATTACGGTCTAGAAGACTAAACTTAACGCATCTGGTCCTAACGCCAGCAGAAAGTGGTATAATTAAAATAGCAAAAAGAATAATTGTATAGAAAGTATACGATCGTTTTCTTTTTACTTTTTCATGCATATTTTACATGTGCCTGTAAAATAAAGAGTTGTATTACTTTGTTTTTTTTTTATGTTATTATATGAAAATTGTTTAAGATGCTTTAGCCTTTCGTCACAATGCAGTGTTGAATAGTTAAACTAATAAAATTAAATATATATTGGATAGAAAAACAGGTCTGCTCTTAATTTTACTGTTTATTATTTATATTTATCTGGATTTTTCTCCAAAAAATAAATAATACTTTTGTCAAAAATAACCCATTTGATTACTTCTCTACAATAACAATAAAAATAGGTTTATGTATCTAAAATACACTCACAAGGCTCCTATTATCTATTCACCAAAAAAAAAAAACTTTTTTATTATTGCTAATAGAGAGCGATTATAAAACCATGTTTTATTTGTTTGTTTAGTTTCACGCATTATCCCGCACACAACAGAGTAGGCAGAGTGAACCCAGTATTAAGACACTCCTTTCCCCACTTTCCGCCGAATTCGGGAGGCGTTGCGTGTTGAGTGGCGGAACTCAACGCAGCGCTTTGCCTCAACATCATGACAATGTAAAATTTTAAATATAATACTTTATTCCAAGATCACTCGTGTAAATTCACAAAATTATATAATTTTAAAATATTAATATGCATAAATGTCCTTACTATTTTTTGCGATCGATTTTGATGCATTGGGACAGCACCGGACTATAAACCTTATGGTTGTGGGATTGATTCCCACTCGAAGAAATAAATTACCTTGAATTGTCCAGCCTACCAGAACAAGGTACTCGTATATTAACACGTAATTTCACAAATCCGGGCACAAAGCGAAGAACGGAGAGTCTCTCCGCCTACCCTTCTGATACAACAAATCATCAAACTAAAAAGTAAACTATATTTGACAGAATCATTTGTTTATCTATATTTTTAACAAGTAAAAAAAGTTCACAGTTTTTACAGTAATAAATTACAATATCTATATTTTACCTCGCTGCCTTCAGGCTAGATTTTAAATATTTAAAACCCACGGCTGTTGTCAATAAATTCATCTTTACTCACATAAACCTTCAAAGTGACCACAAAGAGTTAGGATACATAACACTACATGTAAAATATATTTTTTTTATTTATTAACAGTTTATTTATTATCTTAGATAGCGATGTTTTTTTAAAAAAAATGATTTTGTTTTTCTTATATAAAATTTAATACTTAAATTATTTATTTTTGACACCTACTCCAAAGAATAAGGACAATATTGTAGCTTTTATTCTTGTATCAAAATGTTCTGTAAAAACAGAGGTAACCGTTACTTTTAAGCGGATGATACAAACTATGGTTATTTTATGCCAAATCCAGCAATATCATATTTTACCATATTAACTGTCTAACTGTAGATATTATGACGAGATGACGAGTTCCGCCATTCAGAACACAATGCCTCCAGAAATCGGCGGAAAATAGAAAACGAAGTGTCTTAACACTAGGTTCTCTCTGCCCCTGCTACAGGATACAGAGTGACGCTCCAAAAACCGACCGAAAAAATACCGATCATCCAACACCGAGTCATCAAATGCAAAGCAAAGAATTCCAAAACAAAAACATTTTTTATCAATGACTTTTTTTTATACAAATACGATACATTATAAATACTTATTACTTCCATATATTAAACAACAACGAAACAAAACACATTTAACCGCAAAATGAAAATATAAAAAGGCAAAGTATACGTACATCAGTCTAGCCGATTTCATTAGGCAGGCAACATCTGGCGCGACGCATTAGTATGTTGATGAGGAGATCCCGATCAGAGGGATAACTTGATTTATATAGGGTGTGAGGGTGTGAGGGTGCACGGGGTTAGGTGCGCCCCGCTGGTGTATTTGAAGCTGTTGTACAAGCTTAAGTTTCTTCGATGTTTTGTAGTGGAGAATGTAAGTGATATTTTTGTTAAAACATTCACGTCACGTGACTTCTGCTTTATTATTTTTTTTATGTTGTATATCTAGATCAAGGAATATTAAATAAATAATTCTTTCAAAGGCTTTAACTACGATGGAAGGTAGGTGCTTAACGACAAGATAATTATAATAAAATAAATAAATAAATCAGCTTCACGCTGTATCTCCTCTCTGCCTACCCTGCTGTGTGCGGGACACAGCAGGGTAGGCAGAGGGAACCTAGTGTTAAGACACTCCGTTGCCCACTATCTGCCGAATTCTGGAGGCATTGCGTGTTGAGTAGCAGAACTCAACGCCGCTCGACACCAGAGCGAAGACAAGGAAATATAAATTTAAGTAAATATTTCGTCTCCTCGAGTTGGGATCGAATCCACAACCAGTCGGTTTTACAGTCACACTTTGTGCCCCTGCGCCATTACTGGCCTCACAAGATAAATATGCTTTTGAATAAAAATTACTATAATAGATATTTCTGCAATCAATATGACATTTGTCTTAAGATAATGTTAATAGTGTTTAACGTTTGAAAAGTTTAATGAACTTATAATGTAGAGTCGTTCATATACGGTCTTAGGTACGTCAAGAGTCCAGGTGCTTCTTAATTTTTATGTATTGACTATATTAATAAAGTTGTAGTCGTATTACAGAAGTATATATTTATTACTTGTTAAACATCATAAAATCATAGAACTGTAGAGATCATTTTCCATTCCATGATAGATATCTATTCGGAACATTTTATTGGCTACCTACTTTAACAGAATTTCCGCTACACAAATCAATAAAAAAATAATTACATTTACATACATAATTTTTTTTATGCAAAACGAAATATAAAAACGTTCAAAATCTTTATTCTATCTTTATCTTTCTTTCTTAGAAATTTCAAATCATTTAAAAACTGTACTAGGAGAGTGTAAATTTTTTTATACTGTTGCTAAAAAAGCGTGAGTTCAAATTCGACTTCTAAATAAAAAAAATAAACGTCAAAATATAAAAAAAAATAAAAATCTTATTCTCATGCAGCCTAATGATGATCAATTCAACCGATTTACATGTCAAAATTTTCACCAATACATTTGACCGTGGCTGACGGCTGTAGCGTAATTGATGCATTACATTAATGTCTCGTATGCCGCATGCACATAATTTATGTTCCAATATCACGCATATCAACGTGCTATATTATGAATATTTTTTTTATATAAGTATGGGCGTAGGAATAGCAGGCCTGGTCCCACCCCAGAATAGTTTTGTGCCCATAGATCTCTTAGTAATAAATTATTAGCACTGAAAAATTTTAAAAAAGTTTCCACGTACTTATCTTGTTCAAATCTTCAGGTCCAGCTTATCTACCACAAAAAATATCTTTATATACGCTCTTAAAGATATATATAAAATGTATGTGCCATATACAAGCGTAATAAGAAAAAGCACAATATAAATATTAAATAAAAACTGATATGATTGTTTAAAAATTAAACTATAACTTAAGGATTTGATATTTAAAAAAAAAATGTGTAGGTGTTCTTTCAGCGCAGATATTTTGACTATAAACCATCTATTTATTTGTTGCTACCCACTAAATTACCATATTGTTAATATGCAACAATTCTTTAAAGTTAAAAGTGAATATAATGATAAAAAGTGATCATTTAAATACATGTATTATCTGCATCATGTGCATGCTACTATTTTATCATAATTTTTACTAGCGTCATCTGTATTTCTTAATATAAAATTGTCAGATAATATCGCAACGCCATCTATAATAAATTATTGAAAACAACCACAACATAATATCAAAACATAAACTAGATGACGCCACTAATGAAAAATATGGTATTTAATAACATATTTATCTATCAGTATTTGTATTAAAAAAATATTATTGAAATTATAAAACGTACTTAAATTTCTCTATTAATTATATTTTAAACAAATAATCGCCACCTCGTTGTTTGTTTTTTGTGAACTGTGTTAACGTCACTGTAGGGGCAATCTCACTTAAGGATTCAACTGAAAAAGTATCCGGTAGTAAATAATAAATTATAGTTCAAAATTCGACCGAAACGACCCTAATATCGAGAAAGGCATTACATTGCCCCCTCAATTTAACGATATACTAAAGGGAATCAAAAAATTATTCGTTATATCCCGTAATTTGTTAAAATGAGGTTCGTTATATAATATACAGAGGTTATGATGGTATACGATTCGTTTTAACAAGGTTAAAAAAAATATACATCTCAGCTTTTTCGATTTTCAAACAGCAGGGTTTATATTACTGAACGAAAAACAATAATAACTGTATTACGAAAGATTCAACAAGTCTGAATTTGTCAAGACATGAGTTTAATATGAAAATGAATGTAGTGAACTGATAGGATTCGTTATGTAAAGTTTATATGTTAATGTAATTCGTTGTATAGAGGCAAATAATACTTTCTTTTTATAGACAAGATTAAAAAAATATTATAAAAACATTTTAAACAAATGTATTTGTAATGTAAAGGTATTTAAAGCTCTTACGGGCAGTTTTAGGGGATTTCGAAAAATTAGTAAAAACGAGGAAATCGTTGTATTGAAGGTCGTTATATTAAGGTTGATGTTCTGTAAAATGTTGTAATATTTGTGTAAGTATGGTGTAATGTACTAAAATCGAACCCATCAAATTAGGAGTCCGATACTGGCCACGATAACAATATACATAAAATCAGCTTCACGCTGTATACAACAGGGTAGGCAGAGGGAACCTAGTGTTACGACATTCCGTTCTCCACTTTCCGCCGAATTCTGGGGACATTGCGTGTACCAGAGC
Organism: Heliconius erato x Heliconius himera; assembly: GCA_013421005.1. Taxonomy (NCBI): domain Eukaryota; kingdom Metazoa; phylum Arthropoda; class Insecta; order Lepidoptera; family Nymphalidae; genus Heliconius; species Heliconius erato x Heliconius himera. The sequence goes on along the minus strand of JAATLQ010034852.1, from coordinate 52,656 downwards.
GAAGAAATAAAAATATAAATGAAAAATAATATTTCATTTCCTCAAGTGAGGATCGAACCCACAACCAGTCAATTTACTGGCCTTCAATTTTACATATTATACACAGATTATATATCTATGTATAACAACCAAATATACAACCAAAGTAAAACAAATGCACCGTTCTCACATTGTTTGGTTGCTCAACTTCATTAAGCTGAATAGGCCTTTAGAAGAAGGAGGCTTTAGGCCTTAATACTGTGATCTTTGTCAGTTCACTAAAGTTAAATTAATTACTTTCGTGTACAGCACTTTTTAGTAAATTAATCTGGAGGCTAGTTTAATATATTTTGTTAAAATAAATCATGTCGACTAATTAAAAATTATTGAGATTTGTTGAATATAAGGAAAAAATAAGAATTGGAAACGATGTAAAGGAAGCAATTTGGTAATTTCATATGATCACTGTTTAGGTAACTATCTGTTAACAATTTTTTGGATATTACGTATAGTTAAAAATATATATTTATGCCTTACTTCCCGCCAATTAACACATAATTATTTTATATAGTAGCTTTGAAACATGGAGATTTCACTGGATCCTCAAAAACATATAAGATACGGAGAATATGTAAAAAAAAAACATAAAATACAAAAATAACATTGCCATTAAATCTTCTATCGAGAAGTGACTTACGGAGATCTCAAGGAACCATGAAACGAGCCCTTTGTGTGAGAGATGAGTCATCTAGATAAGTGAGACGCTTTCACGCTGAACGCATCCCTACAAGACACCGCAAGTAAAACCGACGCGACGGTTCTAAGCTCAATTACCTATAATAAATATTATTATAGACTAGTTTTTAATTGATGAGGCCAGTCGTGGCGCAGGGACACAAAGTGTATAATCGACTGGTTGTGGGTTCAATCCCCATAAGAAGAAATGAAATATTTATTTACATTTATATTTTCATTTCTTCGCTCTGGTGTCGAGGCAAAAGCGCGGCTTTGAGTTCCGCCACTCAGAACGCAACGTCTCCAGAATTCGGCAGAAAATTCAGAACGGAGTGTCTTAACACTAGGTTCCCTCTGCCTACCGTGCTGTGGGCGGGATACAGCGTGAAGCTGATTTATTTGATTTATTTTTTTATTAATTGTTCGTTTTTAATATTTTTAAAGTATTATTCCACAATTAGAAGAGAAAATTATTCATTTAGAAAACGTATAAAAGTTTTCTTTCGTAATTGTGGTTGTGTACACTAAAAATGTCAAAAATCAATAGTATTCTTTTCCAAGTCCTAAAAAGCTTTTTGGTTAACGGCTAAGATTTTTTCCATGATCATGCGGAGGCAAATGATCTGATCCATACATCCTCTTCCAGGTCTTAAGTCTCCCGGGACTTCCCACAACAGCCTTACTGTTGCTTGCAGCCAGCCAGAGCTAATGATGTGAATGCTTTTTTAAAAAAAAAGTTCTTTCCTTATTGTGGTATCGTACACTAAAAATGTCAAAAATTAATAGTTTTCTTTTCCAAGTCCAAAAAAGCTTTTTGGTTAACGGCCAAGATTTTTTCCATGATCATGCGGAGGGAAATAATCTGATCCTCATCATAGATCCTCTTCCAGGTCTTAAGCCTCCTGGGGCATCTTACAACAGCCTTGCTGTTGCTTGCAGCCAGCCAGAGCTAATGATGTGAATTCTTTTTTTTTAAATAAATATTATGTATTCATTAAATTCTTTTAAAATAGAAACAAACATACATAATTTGTACATTAAAAATGTTTATATTATACTACGTATTGAAATATTCTTGAGTGCTGTGTTTCTATAACAAATGAAGTTTAACATACCAATGCTATTATCAGTTAAAAAAGTGATCTTTTACCTATTAGGTATAATCAATGATCTTAGATAAAAAAAATTGAGATCGAATAAAATAAAAATAAATCAGCTTTACGCTGTATCCCGCACACAGCAGGGTAGGCAGAGGGAACCTAGTGTTAAGACACTCCCGTTTCCCACTTCTGCCGAATTCTGGAGGCATTGCGTGTTGAGTGGCAGAACTGAACGCCGCACTTAACCTCGACACCAGAGCGAAGAAATGCAAATATAAATTTAAGTAAATATTTCATCTCCTCGAGTGGGGATCGAACCCACAACCAGTCGGTTTTACAGTCACACCTCGTGCCGCTGCGCCACGACTGGCCTTGAGATAGAATGCATAACTTTTTCATAATACTTTTAAAGCTCCTTTGGAACTCGGAGTCTTTTATTAAAGTTTCAAGTATGAGTACTTTATACCTAGAAAAGTTTCTGATTCTGAGTCTGACAGAAGGTCAATTTTTTCTTCAATTTCTTAAAGTGGAATTGTAACATAGTCAGCTTCATGCTGTATCCCGCACACAGCAGGGTAGACAGATGGAACCTAGTATTAAGACAGTCCGTTCCTCATTTTCTGCCGAATTTTGGAGGCATTGCGTGTTGAGTGGCAGAACTCAACGCCGCGGTTTGCCTCGACACCAGAGCGAAGAAATGGAAATATAAAAATGTAAATAAATATTTCATCTCCTCGAGTGAGGATCGAACCCACAACGAGTCGATTTTACAGTCATACTTTGTGCCCCTGCGCCACGACGTACGAATACTGTATTATAAATAATCTTAATTAATAATACAATATTTTATGATAAGTGTATATAACACTAAAAAGTCAATTTACCATTTTTAATATATATATATTTTTTTATTTTTTCCTTCAACTTAAATAGTAGAATTATTTACCCTTAGATAATATGTCAAACTCATTACATATTCAGGTTATCATTATTCTTTTTTTTTTAAATAAATATATAAATAAACCTGTTCTAACTGGGCTAGACTAGGTTTTTTTTTAAAATAATTATTTTAGCTTGACGCTGTATCTCGTAAGTAGCAGTGTGAATAGAGAGAACTTGGTAATCTAGGATAAAGACACGTAGTTTTCCAAGTTCCTCCTGAATCGTTAAGACATTACGTATATAGTGGAGGAAACCGCGCTCTACCTCGCTACCAGGACAAGGTAATAAAAATATTAAATACCTACTAAATAATTAATGACAGTATAGTGCTTCTTTATATAATTATGTACATTCACACTACACCAGTCTAGAGCGTATGTATGTTACAAAGGCAGGGTACATTGAAGAACATAGCGTTAAGACACTCCTTTCTCCACTTTCCGCCGAATTTTGCAGACATTGAATGATGAGAGTCGAAACACAACATCATGCTTTATGATCTAACTAGGCGATAGAAATGAAAATTTTAAATAAAGCATTTCCTCGAGTAGGAATCGAACCGCAACCGTCGCTACACTATTGAAATCTGCCCCACCTGTGATCCAGTGCTAAACTCGTCTGCGGGTTGCTCGCGTGCAAATCTCTCGAACTTGAAGCTGTTGGAGCGGTAGAGCTCGTTGTCCTCTCTGGAGCGGCGGCCGCGACAGAAGCGACGGGTGATCGAGGTGTGCCTGAAATGTTATACGGAAAGGATATATTACTGTTTGTGTTTCTTTTTATTAATTTTAGATAAAGAAAAAAATAATTTTGTATGTGTTTAATATTTGTATATATCTATTTATAGAAATATAAAATTATACAATAGAAGACACTGATTAATGCACATAAAAGAAATAATTAAATTAGAGAATTATATTATTAAAGTTGCCAGTATATATTGTACATAATGTATTACGTTACTTTAAACTTACTAAAGCTAATATTTATTTATCTTTAGGCAATTACTTATGGTGACTCAAAGATAGATGAATCACATTAAGGGATATTTTATTCCCTAAGGGACCCCTACGTGCTTGACCTGCGTCCTATTTTCTGACATGAAACTACCAAATGGGAGGCATATTATGAAGTAGAAATTTTAAAGAGATAATAGAATAAATTAAGGAACAGTACTTTTAGAAATCCTAGCTTCAAGCAACAGAAAAAAATTGACTGTCCTTAAAAATATATATTTAAATTCAATGGAAAAAGACCAACGGCACATGCAAACATCAGCTGATACCTATAGAAAAATACTACACATTTTTATTAAAATGAATAGAAGACTCATCTACAATATGCTCGAAACGAGTTATGCGCCCCACAAATGTAAACGCAACTGGTCGTGAGCTCGATCTCTACTCGAAGAAATGAAATATTTATTTGATTTTTTAATTTCATTTCTTCGCTCTGTGCCTCGACATCAGAAGCGCGGCGTTGAGCTCTGCCACTCAATACGCAATGCCTCCAGAATTAGACGTAAAGTGAGGAACTAAGTGTCTTAACACTAAGTTCCTGCCAGTGGCGTAGCGAGCATAACTCGCGCCCGGGGCAAAATATTTTTTTAGCGCCCCCCCAGGTGAAAACCTTATAAGTTCATATGTAAAATATGTTCTCAAATTAATAATTAGAAGAAATATTTATTTCATAACATTTCTTCGCTCTGGTGTCTAGGCAAAAGCGCGGTGTTGAGTTCTGCCGCTCAAAACGCAATGCCTCCAAAATTCGGCGGAAAGTGGAGATGAGAGTGTCTTAACACTAGGTTCCCTCTGCCTACCCTGATGTGTGCGGGATACAGCGTGAACCTGATTTATATACAATATGCTACTTAATTCATCCATTCATTTTCCACTGTCATTCTATGGTAATCGATATTCGACAGTACTTAAGATGTGAACGTCGATCTCTATCTCTATGAACCTAAACCTATTCAGAGCTCAGACTAATCAAATGTTTGAACTTTTGAAGTCTTAGTGCGAGTGTGTACCTACTAATTAAGCTCCTTCGTACACAATGAAGGCCACCGCCTGCATTTACATACGTTCAAGATATAGTCTGTTTGGTTTGTCGCCCTTACCTCTACAATCAGTTAATTAGTTCGCAAATTGTTATTACGATTCTGGAGGCATTGCGTGTTGGATGGCGGAACTTAACGCCGCGCTTTCGCCTCTATGCCAGAGTATGGAAATCGAATCCGTAACCTGTCGCGTTTACAGTCACACGCTTGTGCCCTGCTCACAACCATTGATAATTTTAGGGATGTTATGGAGGTACGTAGACGAAATCGAAATTTTTGAATATCCTAATGACAAAACTAGCCGTAACCGTAAGAATAAATAATAATATTGTAACCGAATGAAACATAAATAACAATAAGATTTGGATGATTTCGGATTTGGTCAGAGCCTAAGACTTGTAAATGCCTAGCCGAGATAACACACTACAGTTACAGCGTCTGACGTATCTCATCTCTCCTCTTGTATCGTTTGTGTAATATCATAATTATTATTTTTATTAAAATATATTGTACGTTTTCACATAAAATTTGTTAATTTCGATGAAATGTATAAAAAAGATTGGTATTTTTAATTGTTCACTTAATCTCTACAGAAAGCGGTCCGCGTCCTTTAAACCTTTTTTATCAATTCTTTTAGTGATAAAATCTTTTCAATAAAGAAGGTGCCACTATTTTTTATTACTCCATCTCAAGTCAAAACACAATGACAAACACGAAGAGCTTTTATTATTAGAGAAAGATAAGCAGTCTCTAAAAGTGAAACAGCTGACACTTCTACAAGGTGTCAATAAAAAATCTTTAAATTAAAAAGAATAAATTCTAAGATAGAAGTAATGTGAAACAAAAATAAATTAATTAATTAATGGCCAAAAGCTTATCATTTTCTTTGTAGAAGGTGTCAGTTACCAAAGACTAGCGTAAGCAGCGTTACCACAATATCATTTAAGAAGTTAGCATTTTACTAACTTTCAATGAAATGAAATTAATTGTAACTGGAAAAGCGACTGGTTGTGGGTTCGATCCCCACTCGAGGAAATGAAAGTTCTATTTAAATTTATAGTTCCATTTCTTCGCTCTGGTGTCCAGGCAAAGTGCGGCGTTGAGTTCCCCTATTCAACACCCAATGGCTCAAAACTTCGGTGGAAAGTGGGAAACGGAGTATCTTTTACTAGCTTCCCTCTGCCTACCCTCCTATCACGTCTGTCACGCTCCTATCACGCTGTATACCCGTATACATGGTATACGGGTATACAGCGTGAAGCTGAAATTAAAGGTATTAGAATTACTAAATTAATTTGAAGAGTTTTAACATTCTTACTAATTTGATGTGTGTTCAGAGCCCAGTGAAAAGGGAACATTTTCATATGCTTGTTAAAACTTATTTATGTTTTTACCTTTTTTGTAACAGAGTGAGAAAATCAAAATATGTAATTCATTACCCCGAGAACAAATCGAACCCACAACCCCTCGGTATAGCGTTAGTATAGGCAATATATTCTAAAATACACGTAATCACCAGGTGATCTAGATTTTAGTCCGTAAATAGGTGAAGCCACAAAGGTTCCCAAGCCTAGATAGAGCTAACTCTATGTTTACTAACACGGCATTGTTACATATTAGGCCAACTAATATGGCCTAGAGACGTTAGACTATATCCACAGATTAAAGATTAAATCTCCAGTTATTTATAAAATATTTTTTAGAAAAAGATGTTTTCTGAATAGTATTTTTCTTTCTTAAAAGTGGAATAACAGCTTAAAAAATTTTAAAAATATTTATAAGATACTTATCTAAAGTTGCGTATTTGATTTGAAATAAATTATTGTAAATAATGTAGTTTCGATATGAATAACATTTTTAATAATTTATTTAACTCGAAGACGGTATATGAGGTCTACTTTAGTGTACTTGACCTTAGGCTTTCCCTGCATACCTCTTTGTGAAGAGGAGTCAAAAGTCACTTCGTCCTCCGTTTTTCGCCCGAATCCGAGTCAAAGTAGCGAAATCATCGCCGCGGCAACCAGAGCGGGAAAATAAAAATAATTAATTTCCCCAAATTGGGATTGAACCCATAGCCGTGTCGCAGGAGAGTCAAACGCTGTGCTAGTACTGCCTCATTTAATGCCACATATTTATATATGTTACGTCACGTTACGTTTTCTTTATTAACTTTGAAGTCTCTCACTCTCGAAATTAAAAACGTTTTAATATGTAAATTTACACTGAAGTCTTTGTAAATGAAAAAGAAGCCCGATTGAGACTAATTCAAACGAAAAGAAGCCATGTTGCAATTTCTTTCATATTTATACTTGTACTTAATTACCAATTTAAAATAGCTCACAGGCTTGAACACATTAGTAAATAGTTATTATTAAAAAAAATATTAAGAAAACCTTTTTTTTTGAAAAACAAGAACATAAAATAATATGAGGCCCAGAGACCTGCTATTATATTTTTTTTATATTATATTATAGTATACCAAAATAGTAAAAATAACAATAAATGCCTTAATATAACAGTATTATTTTTGTATAAATATTACATGAATGTCATTTATTGTTAAAATTAATTTTGTTTTTGAATCTTTTTAGTATGAGGCCGGTCGTGGCGCAGGGGCACGAGGTGTGACTGCAAACCGACTTGTTGTGGGTTCGATCCCCACTCGAGGAGATGAAATATTTACTTAAATTTATATTTCCATTTCTTCGCTCTGGTGTCGAGGTTAAGCGCGGCGTTGAGTTCTGCCACTCAACACGCAATGCCTCCAGAATCCGGCAGAAAGTGGGCAACGGAGTGTCTTAACACTAGATTACCTCTGCCTACCCTGCTGTGAGCGGGATACAGCGTGAAGCTAATTTATTTATTTTATTTTTATCTTTTTAGTACTCACGAATACAAACAGTCAAATACTTACTCGTAATGCATTTAATATTATAGAATAATTAGCAAACAACAAAGGGCAATATTTTATAAATAGATGACTTATACTATGAGGTCGTTGTGGCGCAGGAGCACAAGGGTGTGACTGTAACGCGAAGGTTTTGGGTTCCATCCTCACTCGAGGGAACGACTCATTATTTTTTAATATTTTATTTAATTTCTTCGTTCTGGCACCAATGCAGAAGCCCGCCATTGAGTTCCCACACAACAAGCAATTAAATTTCGCGGAAAGTTGGGAACGGATTTTCTTAACACTAGGTTCCCTCTGCCTACTCTGCTGTATGCCCCCATACAGAGTGATTTTGATTTATTACTATTTATTCAACATTAGACAGTATCGCCATGTAATAACCGATTGACGTGACAATATCATTAAAATATGTATAAAACAAAATAATACAATTGCCTACTTCATAATCACTTACGAAGCAACTACTTAAATAGAAATAAACATTTTATTATCAATGACACGTTATAAAAATGTTTATCCAATTAAGACACGACCGTTACTCATTAAATAATCTGCAATCGGTTCAACTGACTGCATTCACAGTTTACATAAGTAAAGTGGTAAGGTCGTGCACTGTACCGCACTGCGTGTAGGTAGTAGGTACGCCTGTCCAACCTGGAAACGTTTCAATTTTTAATTATTTTAAAAATCCATTAAAACACAAACCTAGTGTCACTTGAATGCAATGGCCATTGGATGCCAAATATCTTCAATTTGGCAGGGGGTCGACGCTTCTGTTCGGTGCGAGTGTTCTCCTCCACAGGTGGAGTGTGGTGCCTCCCGCCCGACGATGCTCTGGTGCCACTCCTACGTCGTCTTCGTCGCCTTCTTTCAACCAAAATAAAATTGTCACCGTTTCGAATTATATATGAAGAGCGTAGAGTAGATTTCTCTTCTCCTTGCCTTTGTCTTATCAGATCAGCTGTTCGTAGTGTGTGAATATTTTGATACTCAGCCTCCGGCGGCGGCGCGGTCGTCACTTCCCTACTAGTCCCACTTCCATCCCTTTTCTTTCGGGAGGAATGGAGCCCGACTCGACGCCAAACCTTTTCCATGAATCCGTATTTCCTGTCATCCCATTATATTTTGTCCACCGCAAGAGTCGCGCCCCACACAAAGCGATGCACTCAAACAACACAAAAACATGAACAGAATAAATCCAACCAACACGTCAGTTCACCACAATAGATAATAGAATGATATTTCTATCAGAGCCATTGAAAGAATTGATAACGCAATAGCTCTGGAGGATCACCCACTCATCGTCATTGTTCACATGATAAATGTCTCGTTAGAACTGCACTCCCCGTGTATACGCGGTTCGATCGTCGATACGGCACATCACCGGTGAGCGGCGCTACACTCTTCGGCTCACAGAAATCAGGGTGTTATTCATTAATCCCTTTTATTAAGACGTACTAGGTTAGTGGAATTGGGGGAGAGAATAACTTGTTTTTTGACATCACACTCGGTAAGGTCCCGGCCCTATAGACAGGGTGCGGGCGCTCGCTGTGCGCATGCGCGGTCCCCCTCGCCGGTAGCCCTCGCCCGACCGAGGTTCCAAAATGGCGGACCCCCAACCCAAGGGGGGTTGGTTATTGAATATCTAATTTTATCCGTGCATTTCATGTAGCTATAGAAGTCGGTTGCGCTTTAACTCAAACTACTTATATAGCGAACTCTTTCAAGCGGTTTATGGGTTAACGCTGTACATTCCCTCGGGACAGTCCGCGGCGTTCTATTATGTACCACGCGGACTCCTGTTGCTGACTGTTGATGACTTATCTGAACATTGTTTTAGTCCTTGTGTCTATTGTAGAGAGAAACGTATGAAAAGAAAATCGTTTTGTCTTTTTTTAAATATTTTATTTCATGCTGTTTTACATATTTGGTTTTCAATTATAGTCTCTATTTAAGTATAATATAACATTTAATTTGGCAAGTAACATTTTTGTAACAGTAATAGAGTTAAAGATTCTAAAATAAATCTGATTGTGTCGCTATATGTTTAAGCTGGTGTAGTTAAGCGTGTCTCGTTGGTTCAGAAATAAAATATGACAAATTGTTTGCTAAAAAAAAATAACAAAATAATATCACCAAATCGAATTTCTATATAATATTATATCTACTCGTATATATTTAATTATAGCAAGTATTATTTCATGTAATTTTAGTGAAGATCTTAAAAATAACTATAATTGAATTTCCATAATAATAATCCAAATATAATTTAAATAAAATAAAACAATTAAAATATATATATATTTTCCAAGTTAATTCACATTTCACTTAATCATCATTATACGCGTGGATTTGTCGCGGATACAACTGAACCCAAACGCAGGCAGGGTTTGAAAAAAAACCGCTATATAATGAAAGCGTAACTACCACCCCAGCGCCCCTCGCGTCCCCGCGACTCCCTGCTTACTCTTCAGACACCAAACACCGCAGTGCATACAAGAGTCTACAACTATCCTGTAATTTGTGCCCGGCCTTACCTCTACCTCTACCTCTACCTCTACCTACAATGCACTAATCTCGACTCTGCCTAGACTCATATGTTAACTCTATGAAAATATTTTTTTTACTTCACTTTTTATTCGCTAACTGTATGAAAATATTTTTTCATACAGTTAGCGTATTAGAAGGGAAATAAAAAAATGTCATAAATGTGCGTAACAGATTAACTAAGTATAAGTATATTTTGAAAATGAACGTAATGAGTTATATGTAGAGATAGTTGAGACCAGTTGTGACGCAGAGGCACAAAGTGTGATTGTAAAATCGACTGATTGTGGGTTCGATTCCCACTCGAGGAAATGAAATATTGATTTAAATTTATATGTTCATTTCTTCGCGGTGTGCGCCGAGGCAAGTCGCGGTGTTGAATTTCGCCACTCAACACGCAATGCTTCAAGAAATCGGCGGAAAGTGGGGAACGGAGTGTCTTAACACGACGTTCCCTCTGCCTACCCTGCGTAAGGGATACATCGTGAAGCTGATTTAACTAGTTTTTTTATTTAGTAATAGTTAAGTGTAATTCTGTAGTATTAATTGAAACTTTTTTGAAAGTTAACATTTTTGCGCACCTATGAGTGTCTCAATATGTAAACTAACATATATTTAAAAAAACTTAAATTAAATGGCAGAACTCAACGCCGCGCTTAACCTCGACACCAGAGCGAAGAAATGGAAATATAGATTTAAGTAAATATTTCATCTCCTCGAGTGGGGATCGAACCCACAACCAGTCGGTTTCACAGTCACACCTCGTGCCGCTGCACCACGACCGGCCTAGCATATATTTAAACGTATTATATAAGTTCTTTAGTATTTGTACATACTCGTACCCACTAGTTTGTAAGGACAAAATTTAAGGAAATACTAAAACTTATTTTGCACATTTCCCAAAAACCGATCCGTCAATCCGCCCTGCCCGTCTCGTCTTTTCTAATTCCTCTGTTAACAGACATCCTTTGCTGAATGACGAATTGAAAGCCGTCCATTCCTTAGGTCCTTAAACACCTGCGCTATACCTTATAGTACTTCTTCCTCATATGAAATTTGAACTCACAATCATCAGTATCACTCAGACACATTTCACTTGCGTCTGCTGAATATCGTCGTGGGCGTAGGAATAAGGGGGCCGGGTTATCTGGGCCCACCCCGGAATAGTCTTGCGCCCACCCCAGAAATTTTACTAACAACGAAAAAAAAATACTTAGAAAAATAAAAAGAAACCATTTACACGAACAGATTTGATACACTTATTAATGCCGTTACATACCAATTATTAAAAGAAAATATATTTTATAATTATTTACAGAGTTTCTAGATCTAAGGAACAAAATGAATGAAATATGAACAATAATATTTATTTAGAAAACGTATACGTCACTTTCGCCATACGTTCGAACGTATGGCTTAGTGGTCGAGCGCCTGGTCGGTTTCCAAGAGGCCCGGATTCGATTCCCCCTACGTTAAAAATGTTATACGTTTTCTAAATAAGTATTTTTCTTTCCTAAGCTTGGAATAACACTTTAAAAATGTTATAAATATGAACCATAAGCTCTACAATACGACTACTAATGAATACATTAGCACTTATTGTTTTCACAACAGTGAAAAATGGATGTCTTTAACATAATTATTAATAGGCTTTGTTAATGACAACTACAATTCTTTTAATAAGTACCTAAAATTCTTTGGTCTGACGTCAGCTTTTTTAATAATATTATCAAAAAATTATATACTTTTAGGAATATGTTTTTAGGAAACCACGTCGAAGTTAATGTATGTGGGAGTTGGGACTTAACCACTTGAGGAGGTCAAGCTAAAGGAAAAACCCAAAACGCCTGACATGTTGCTTCGCATTTGTACAACATATCTTATGAACTGGATCCCAGAGTCCCCAGACGTAGGTCTGGGGACCCTGGGAACCTCACCTCATTTTAGCAAAGCTGAAATTTCGAGGATTAATAGAATGTGTAGTTAATACTGTATATGTGCTTAAAAGTGGAGCCCTTTCTGACGTAGCGCCAGTTAGTGTAGTGGAAAATGTATATCTTTAAAATTTCTTAATAAACATAGATTTTCACTGACATGTATTTGTTGTTTTTAATAAACACATAACATTATGTATTACATATGTTCAAAACCCGCTTTTCGTCATATATTTGACTAGCGGCCCGCCCGCGGCTTCGCCCGCTTAAACTACATGATTATTGATTTAATAAACAGAATTAATTGACAACTATAATGACTTCTAATATGATTTTTTATTATTTTAATCTGTAATATTCTAATATGATTTTTTTACTACATTATCGTAATTTCCATAAGGATTTTTGATTGTTTTGAATTAATAAATACGACCAATGTCGATATTTGATATTTATAAAATATACATAAAGCTCATTATTTATTATACGTATATATTTTTCTAGCATTACGTTCTATTTACCTATATTATGTACGTCTCATCATAATTTTAAAAGTCTGTTAAATGTGCTGACGTCAGTGAATAATTTAATTTACTCCTTCAGAAACAGCCTTTAATGTTAAATTAATGATTAAGGTAAGGATTCATAATATTCTTTGTAAAATAACTGTAAAGATTCCATATTAACTCCTGTACAGTTTTTAAATTAGTTACATATATTATTAGCTAAATGTACAATTTGTAAATATGTAGTTATTACAGAGTACACGTAGAAAGGATGCTTTTAGGCATTTTTATATAGATTTATTGCAAACGAACGAACGAACCAAAAAAATTATGTATTAACTTGATATTTCCTTGAAGATCAAATCGTTCTTTATATCTGTGAATTAATTACGACCATAATTTAACTATTATGATTTATGAAGGTAATCTCCACTAACAATTCAATTTTGTTTACTTTATTGTATAAAATATTGTATAATAGTGCTTCAAAAATATATATTTTTATCTACAGTCATATAACCAAGACATTTCGAATGTAATTCTTTGGCCAAAAATCTTACCAGCGCGATTGCTATATAACATTCGCAGGCAAACTAATGTCTTGAGTTCATTCAAATGACGATAACTTTTTTTTAATGAACCGATTTTGACGAAACAAACTTTAATTAAAGGTAAGTTGAGTTAAAATAAAGCATGTGGTAAAACTTTTAAGTAAATCGGTTCAGTACTTTCGAAGATTAGCGAGACCATACATATAGACAGACAGACAGACAGACAAGAAATTAAAAAAAATCTTTTTGCTTTCTATAATTCTTTTTAAGTGTCCCTCGATCCATTTCAGTCAAAATTACTAAATGTACAGACAAAATATTTTTATTGTCTTATTATATATAGAGATTATCTGAATTTTCCATTATCCAAATACAAACTATTATATATAAAATATAATATCTTATTTATTTAAACAAGTGTAGTAATTTATGGATAAAAGCCATATTATGCATCACCACACATCAACGTCGCGAAATATGTAAAATAGTTTTCCAACCGACACATTGAATAAATTTGACGGCAAAATAGAATAAAAAATAAAATTAACGTAAAGTTTTATTTTAATATAAAATTACATATATATTTATATTTTTTTCATTTCCAAATCCAGTCACGATCCAGTCACTCAATAGGTGCTAAAATGGGATCTGCGTGAGCATTTTTTTATTTTTTTTTTTGAGCGGCACTGGCCTCTAGTGGTTTAAGTATATGATTTAATCACATTGATAAAAAATTTAAATATTAATTTGTAGATTTGTTATTAAAAATTACGCTTTCAAGTGAAACTTTTTTAAAACTATAATATCACAACATTAAAATTATACAAAAAAAATCCAGTCAGAAAATACAAATGAGTGAATTTTCTTCACTTTAACTTTGAATTTATTATTTGTGTAATTGTTATTTTATTTTTCTCTCTTGATTTTTTTGCAAGTAAAATTTCAGAATTGGGCATGAAGCAAACCATGCCTGAATTTGTAGTAATCTAATCTGCAAATAAACACAACTTTAAATTCCCACGTTATCTTTAAGCAATGTCAACTACTAAACAGCAGGTAGAAATTATATCAAGAGGTGTCCATGGAAAAGACATAAATATATCTTATATAATAAAATTCATCACCGACATCCAACACCCCCTGTCGGTGATAAACACGGAAAGTGCATCAGGACTTGTTATTCTGAGCGAAAATTTCAATTAAGATTGTTTTAGATATGTGAATGATTACTAATCAGTGTAAATATACAAATAAATACGAAAATAGCAGTGGTAGCTTAAAGTATTTATTTTAATCTCGTAATTTTTTATAGAAAATAATTAAAAAGAATTGAGCATGCACTTTTAGATATTTGATATCAGAATTATTTCTTTTAACTGAGAACACTTTTCATTTTAAGGAAAACACCAATGTTATATTGAGAGAAAAACACTGCATATAAGTATCAAATTTTATTTGAAAGTTAAGCAAAAGCTAAAGGGATATGGTTCAAAATTTAATGTTAATTTTTAGTACAAAATTTGATTCAAGAAAATTTTGCAAATGCTTTTATTTATATTTGCTTAAAAAAGGCACAGAATAACTAAGACTCTTATATTATTATATCACACTAACTAAATAGTACTTGTAGCCAGTAATATATTAAACAAATCTGACATATATAAATAAAAAAGTATTATATCTAAATATCATTTAAATATAGATAAAAAAATGCAAGACAGACGCAAGTACATAAGAAAAAGTAATAATACAAAATAAATATGATGTATTTGAAAGGATATAATAATAATAATATGAAAATAAATGCGTATGATCTTCCAAAACCTGTAATAATAAATGTGCAAAGCACTTTAACTTAGTCTATTCTGTTACTTGATAGGGGCATTTTTCATAGAACTAGCTGTAACACTATTGCCATTCACTTTACTTATCAAACTATTTCCTTGCCATACTGCAATTAAATTATCATTTGTTTTCAAATCTACTTGAAGTTTCTCCCAAACTTTCTTCTTTGGATTTAAAACTTCATCAGGTTCACCATTTTCATAACCTTCAATGACAATTCTATCTCCTGGTGAACTATCCTTAGGAGGTATAAGTGGTTCGACTTGTTTAGGCTCATCTACAGATGCACAAAGAACCATGCCTTTGGACTCAACCCCTCTCATTTTAGCAGGTTTCAGATTGCATAATACAACAACATTTCTATCTTGCATTTCCTCTATAGGTACAAAGTTTACTAATCCGGAGACAATAGTTCTTGGTTCACTCTCCCCAAGATCAATTTTCTCTACATAAAGTGCATCAGCATCTGGATGTCTTGATACTTCAACAACTTTCCCCACTCTTATATCCAGTTTAATTGGAGTTATTTCATCAGCAGCAGCATTATTTACATTTCCTTTACTTTTTGATGGAGGTGGATAGGCTTTCTTAGTCAGTTCTTGAAGCTTGGGATCTTTGAATATTTCTTGAATGGGTCCTAAGAGTTTATTTATCACTAGCTCCACTGAAGCCTTTAAATCACCTGGATGAATTTCTTCTTTAGCAAAAGCAGCTTCCAAATCATCAAAATTAGAATATTCAACATTCCCACCATGTTCTTCAGCCCTTTTTATAACAAATTTCTCATCTGCCTTCATCAATGGGAATACCACATGTTTAGAAAAAGATAATACTCCATTATCGGTTATGTTACCAGGTTCACAGAAAGCCTTCTTCAACTTTTTCTTTACATTGGCTGGATTGTCAAGTAAATCTATTTTACTATCTTCTTCAGATGCTGACATTTTGCCCCCCGTCAAGCCTGGTACCATTGGATTCATAAGATGAACTCTTTTAGCATAACCTAATTGGGGCAAATACTTCTCAGACAGAGTAAATATTTTTCTCTGGTCTACTCCACCAAATTGAGCATCCACTTTTAGGTACTCCTCATCTAATGCTTGCAATGCTGGATATAATAAACCACTAAGTAATGGATGGTCAACTTGTTTTACAACTTCTGCTCCAGCTTTTTTTGCATCATGATCAGTTATGACTGATGACATACGGTATACATCTAATGTATATTCTTTACTAAGTTGATATTCAGTACCTCTCACAAATTTTAACTTTTCTAAAGGAACACCGATAGATGTCAAAATAGCTTTAATTGCAGCTTCATAGTACTCAGTACGCAAAGACAGTAACTCCCATGGTGCCTTCATATTATCGAGATAAGCGTGTAAATCCGCAAAGAGGATAGTGACTTCACATCCAGCTTTTAAAAAGTCTGCAATTTTCGACATAGGCACAAAATAGGCTACATGAGGTCGCCCTGTAGTGGCTGTACCCCAATAAATTTTTAAGTCACGTTGTTTAAGAATTTCTGTAAGTTTCTCATCACCTAATACTTCTTGTAAATTTCTTGTTATAAGATGCTTTTTTTCTTCCCAATTAGCCATTTTTATAAATTTTAATATCTGTAAAAAATAAGTTATTTTTTTAGTGAAATAGTGGAATGAAATACAATATAATAGAGAAATTTAAGAATGTAAGCTAGTTTTGATGTATGTATTACAATATGTCCATATATAATTTGAACAATATAAGATGTATAGGCATAATAATTAAAAAAATGCTTGCATATTTACTTATTGAAAACCACAAAACTGAATATAAATGCTTTCCTAAATCGTTAATCAATGTAAAAGTTAGAAAAAGAATATGATGATGAAATAATTCGAAATTAAGCAATTTACAATTGAAAGTTCTAACCTATCAGTACCTAAACGTTGTCACTTGTCAAATTGTAACTGATGAAGTGGACAATTGACATAGCTTTCATATGTCAGCTACCTTCACCTTTCAGTTTAAAATAAAATTATATATATAGACAGTAATAATAATATATTAAATATCACTAAAAATTAGAATTTCATACATAAAAAAATATTAGAATTGAAATCATATTATGTAAATAATTAAACTATATTTAAATTTTTAGACGATCCGATTTTTCTATTTTCGAACGTCACACACTTATGGTGCTTATATATTCTATATCATTCGTTTTTTTTTACATAATGTAAAATTTAGAAACTGAATATAAAAAATATAATCACATCGTTATTATATAAAATATAAAGTGACTATTGTAAAAATTATTAAGTCATATTTTTTAACATTAAAGAATATATATTTACTGAGGTGCTAAATCATTGGTAATTTATGTAATAAAAAAAATAAATCGAGCTTAAAATATAAAATAAGAGTTAGCGAAATGATTTGTATAGTATAATATATTGCATATCAATAATTTACATTATTAAAACAGTATATTTTTAAATTATTATTAATTATTAGATATTAAATTAAATAAACAATTATAAAAAAGTAAATACAGTTAACTTGAAAAATAGAGTTTACTTCTAAAACTATCTTAGTTAACATTTTATTAATTTATTTTAATTAATAAATAAAATTTAAAATAATAAATACATACAAGAAAACGCTATTTTACATATCCTTTCATATAATGCAATATTTTAAGTAAATTTATTTATCCTTAAAGCTAAAAACCTAAATTATATTTTTATTCCTCAAATCTAAAAAGTTTTCGTAAATAATATATGTTTTAAAATAAATTTGAATTTGGCGCTAGTATTGCAGTGAATGCTCGCGTTTCCTGTCAAAAGCGCCATTGCGCATGACAGTCAGTGCGGCCTTGCAGACTGAAGAGCGCTGCCAACAAAGGCCGAGTCGATGGGGTTACAAAAATTTCTCAATTTGGACATCTAAAACCCTTTTGTTATTGTAATTATAATTT
>JAATLQ010034852.1:0-34511 GCA_013421005.1 Heliconius erato x Heliconius himera | reverse complement strand
TACGCCATATTGTTAACACCAAAACAGGCCAACAATGTCAGAGGCGCCATACTTATATTACAAGTAATCAAAATGAAACTGCGAATTTGTAATGTTATTGCAAATTCTTTTAATTTCGTGTGAAAAAAGTACATTCTACGTTACTTTATTTGAATAGGCCTAACACTTATATGTTCTTTACAATGTCACGCCACGTCAACATTTAGAAATTTTACTGTGTTATTTTCACAGATTTACACTTCATACAGCTATTATTAGAGTAATCTTACTTCATTGCAATGAATTTAGTAATATTTATAGTCATTAATGCGTGACAGACGCTAAAATTTTCCATTTCTGCTAAAGAAATATCAACATCTTTTACGATAAACACAAATCGTCCATATTTCATGACTTGTAAATAAAAAGCAATACTATTAGTACCTATCTATCTATTAATAATTCTGGAAACTTATAAATCCGTGTAACTATCTTTACATTTTTCCTAATGATGTAATTAATGTGTCAAATTTCATCTATGAATATTATATGGCATAGAAATTAAAGTAATGATTATAAAATTTAAAAAACTAGATTTGAATGGAAATGACTATAAATTATATAAAGTTATTGGACACTTTTTTACTATTACACTTAGGAAATTTACAAGTACTTCAAGCTTATTTACAACTAATATAAGAGTAGTATGAATTATCCTGTCTGTATTAAATTTAAAGTGCAATAGTAGTTTTACATAATTTATTTGAAAAAATTACATAGCCTCATCAGCAATCAATTATAAAGTTTTATAATTTATTACTGGTCTCATTTTAATTTGACAAGTTTAGACATTTTTTCAGTTGTTAAATAATTATATACCAAAAGTCAATTTATATACACATCAATAATAATGTTGAAAGGAATTAAATCAAATATAACTTCCTTTTCATAATACTTGTTATTTATGTAAGATTTTCATTACTTTGATAACATCAACCTTTCATAGATGGCGCTAGATATTATGTTTTAAGCAATGCTTTTATTTATTTTTCAAATGTTCTAGAAATTCTTATTATATTTTTCGATTACATACAAATATTGTATACAAATAATTTTCTATTAAAAATATATAAGTTATGTACATTAATTTTAAACATCTGTCGAAGCAAAATTTCCATAAAACTGTTCCATCTTTTGATTGTAATGTTACTTAAACAAACTGTGCTTTATTCATTAATAATTGATTAAAAACATGTTTGTTGTTTCGATTGCCAAAATAACATTTACATAAAAAAAGTATTTTCTTTGCCTCGCTGTGATAACAAAGAATGGCATTAAGTTCTTCCACTCAGCAAGCAATGGGTCAAAAATAGTGTCTTACCACTTTCTTCCTTCTGCTTACCCTACTATATATATAGGGATATATCATAAACCTAATATAATGTATTAGTTAATCATATGGACAGTATTGGACTTGGAAAGAGAAAATACTCAATATTAAATACAACTTTTGTTTTATTATTAAGTTAATATTTTTTTGATGTATGTTATATGAGCAACCCAAGTATGGCAGTGCCTGCTTAAAGTTTTTATTTTGTTATAGCTAAAATCTTTGCATATTATTGTAGCTTATGTGTATCTAAATCTGTTCAGTAGTTTTTGTGTGGAAGTGGAACAAACATCATTTCTCACAAACTTTCACATTTATAATATCAGTAAGATAGTAAGATTTAAAATTTTATATTTTAAAATTGTCTAAATATGCCACTTAAATAATTCCAAGTATTTCACAATATTTTGGACTAATAAAAATGTGATAAAAAAGTCAATAACTTGTATTGTAAATCTGTATAGACATCTGGAAGGTAATAGTTACTAATTTTGAATTTATCATTCAGAAAATATCTATATTATACTTACAAGGAATATTTAAAAAAATATATATATTTTTACTAAATAAATTAATAAAGTAAGAAGGATTAAGAACACAGAGGTATGTGGGCACATTGAGAAAATGATGGTTGTAAAAAGGTTTAATGAAATAATAGTAAGTAATAAGAGAAATAGGGAGAAACTGTAGTTGACCTTTGAGATCACAGTATCCATGATGCCAGAGAGGTCACATAATAAACATGAGGATCCGCCAGATGACTAAATAGGTTGATGACGGTGACAGTGGATAATGCAAAAGAAGTGTGCTAGAAATGTTAGCATTTGCCGCTCCACCCTATGGGGCTACCTCACTAAGGATAAAATGTTAAGCTAAATGTGGAAATTGTTTAGTCATTGTCTAACTAATAATTGACTAGTTTGTTCATCGCAAGAATATTATTATATATCATTAAAAATAAGGCCAGCTAGAAGAGAGGCCAGTAGTGGTGCAGGGACACAAAATGTGACTGTAAAACCGACTGGTTGTGGGTACCCACTCGAGGAGATGAAATATTTACTTAAATGTATATTTCCATTTTTTCACTCTGGTGTCGAGGCAAAGCGCGGCGTTAAGTTCTGCCACTCAATGCCTCCAGAATTCGGGAGAAAGTGGGGAATGGAGTGTCTTAACACTTTGTGCCATCTGCCTACAATGCTGTGTTCGGGATATAGCGTGAAGCTGATATTAAAATAAGTACTATTTGCTAAATAATACAACTACACTAATCTCAACAACCAATAGTTTCAGCTACTGGTTCATTAGAAATACTTTTTATATTGGATAATCCTTTTATAGAGCAAAGCTATAGGTAATTTTACCTTATGTGTTACATACAACTTTAAGTTATTTCCATTTGACCATGGACCTAAGCCATGGGGAGAGTACTATTAATCAGCTTCACATTGTATCCCGCACACAGCAGGGTAGACAGAGGGAACCTAGTGTTAAGACACTCCATTCCCCACTATCATATTATAAAAATCAAATATTATATTTTTTTGATCTTTTTATTTAATAAAATTGCAGGAAGAGATTAAAAATAATATTTTTATATTCTTTATTTAATATATTAAATGGAACAGACAAAGCACTGAATTATTAGGACACTTTCAAACTTGGTTAGATGTAGATATGAGATCAGACAGTGGAGGTTCTTAGAGTCCCAAGCTTTTTAAGGCCCGTCCCAATATTAAAGAGTATCTTAAACTTCTTTTTAGATTAGAACTGAAACAATATCCATCATGCAAAGGCTAAAAAATTGTATTTTTCGAACCTTGTCCAATTCTTAAAGCCAAAAATCAGCTCTGTGACCACACAAACTACCAGCCAACTAAGAAGCATTAGTTATAGGAAATGCCTAGTGGCACAATATCCAAAGACTGGATATGAGATGATGAAGAATGAGTAGAGCCTTCCCCTGGAGAAACTTCGAGACTCCCAGGCACTGGTCTTAACTTGAAAACTTTGCAGTAGTCCATTTTCACGGGTATATTTAAAATAATACAAAAATATTTTGAAACTTCTTTTTCTGGTATACCTATCATGTTGTTTTCTATAAAAAAAAATTTCATATTGCTATATGCCTGTAAATTTTCTTTTGTATTCATGTACTCATACACTTTTACACTATTCAAAAATGTAAAAATATATATACAAAATGGAACTTTTATTATATTTCATTTAATAATAGTAGTAATACAAATAAATTTTCAAAATTGTAAAAACTTTCCGATAGACACAAATAACGTTCACATTTGAAAACACTTAACATTATTTTCTTTTGGGACACTCAACCATAAAATAAACTTAACGATAGTTAAGTTGTTAATGTTAATTAACTAATGATACCATTTATATACATATATATAAAATAGCCTAATCAATTTCCTTGTACAATTACTATTATTATAAAATTAAAATAAATCAGCTTCACGCTGTATCCCGCACACAGCAGGGTAGGCAGAGGGAACTTAGTGCTAAGACACTCCGTTCTCCGTCCGCGCTTTGCCCGACACCAAAGCGAAAAAATGGAAATATAAATTTAAGCTATAAATATTTCATCTCCTCGAGTGGGGATCGAACCCACAACCAGTTGGTTTTACAGTCACACTTCGTGCCACTGCGCCACCACTGGCCTCACTATTTATTATAATGTATTATAAAATGATATCTAAGGCAGTAAACATTTGACGCGTGGCTCGTGGCTAGTTTTCTTAAAGCCAGGTACGTTAGGTAAGCGAATTGGGCGCAATGACAATGTTGGGACGCCCGTGGTGAAAGTATGTGCTTTGGTGGTTCACAAAAAAA
The DNA here is from genome assembly GCA_013421005.1 of Heliconius erato x Heliconius himera. NCBI lineage: Eukaryota > Metazoa > Arthropoda > Insecta > Lepidoptera > Nymphalidae > Heliconius > Heliconius erato x Heliconius himera. The sequence goes on along the minus strand of JAATLQ010034852.1, from coordinate 30,292 downwards.
AAATGAATTAACATCTTCATCCTACTCGACTCTCTACGAAACCGGTCCCAATTTTAGTCTATTGACGTCACGTGACTTTTTCTCTAGTATAGTTTTAAATATCTATACTAAATCGAAATATTTTTTATTTTTTTTCAAAGTAGAAAAATAATTATTAAAATTTTCGAATTATGACATAAGACACAGATTATGAAAAATATCTAAAGTATTTTTTTTTTTACAAAACATTTTGTAAAATTGTTATAATTGTTGTTATCTTAAGTATTTTGATATTTACTGTTGTTAAGTTTTTAATAATTGCGACTTACCAATAGTTCACTAATACGTTACTAACTATTCAATACCCTTGAAACAACCATATAATTCGTTTTAACATGTCTTAAATATCACAATAACCGTATAGAGTTAAGTGTCGAGATTAAGCGCGGCGTTAAGTTCTGCCACTCAACACGCAATGCCTCCAGAATTCGGCAGAAAGTGGGGAACGGAGTGTCTTAACACTAGGTTCCCTCTGCCTACCCTGCTGTGTGCGGGATATAGCGTGAAGCTAATTTAATTTAATAACCGTATAAATTAATCTTTTTTTTTAAATTATCATTAATCTTTTGCAACTCCACGCATTTCATTATTTTATAAAAAAAAACTTCATGTTTATTACTTAGGTTTATCGAGATTCAATCTGTCGGGTAATTACATTAAAACGATTTTTTTTCTTCAATGCACTCCGACCTACTCCAACAGCTAGATTATTTTCCAAGAATCTTACATTACCATTAGTACTTAAATAAGATAGACACCTTAATCATTAATGGAAGAGACTAATATTTTTTTAAACTTTTATTTTTGGGTTATAGATATATTTGTTAGACTTTTTGTCAAACACCATTCCTACCTGCAATTTCATCCATTGTTTTGTATTGTCCAGAGAAATAAAAAATACAGGTTTCTCCGTTTACAGGAACACAGGACTGTAGATAGTCGTTAATAATATTAAATTTTCGGGATACGAAGAATCCTGCCCTTAAATACCTTCTGTGTCATTTACATCCGTTTACCTGTTTTCGACTTCTTGAGTAATAATATAATTAAGTTTAGGATACCCTAAAACTTGTAACATACAAGTAAAACTTTTAAATACTTCTTTACTACGTTGTTAAAAAGAGTTTCATCAAAATTATAAAGATCTAACCGAGTTTGAGAAGAGTTTCAATAGTTTCTGAACGCATTTGAATCAAAATTACAAAATCTTGAAATAATATCGTGATTCCTAAAAAAAACCCCAACAAGTTTCACAATAGGACCTGGTAGCGGCAGATGCTGTTTGTTACATGTGAAATAATGAAAACAAAAAATCTGCTAACTTTCCTACACAATTTATTTAAGTAACATAAGTCTCGAGATATGCCCACCTGACCGATCCCCTACTGCATGCACGTGTTTTAACATCGATAAATTCACTTTGTAGATTACGAACACCTAACTACCGTCCGTGTTGCCACGCGATTTTCACCACTTTCACTCGTGCATTTAAAAGCGAGAATGCGAACGCACCGTACGATTTTGACACATGATTTTTTTTTCTTGTGACCGTTTTGTGAACGTGCCACCTGGTGTTTTTTTTTACGTGTGCCCACAGCGTCCATTCAAACGCTCGAAACGTTTTTGTAAAGGCGTCTGTGGAACACTTTATTAATTTCCACAGATTATATAAACAAAGATAATGCTTTATAAATTGGCTACTCAATATGTAGTTTGGATGAGACTTTTAATTTAGTTAATATTTTTTATGTTAAAACGTGTTAAAGTATGCTGTTAAAAATCCTCCGGTTATTATTAAGTTTCCCATAAAATTTCAAACAGGAAGATTTTAACTTAAATAACGTTTTAAATTATTTTATATTATTTATCAAATGAATTGCATTTATTTTAGGCTTTTATTTATCTTATCTCAAGATTATAACTTGTATTATATCTTATACTGTGTGATATAATTTTTTAAGGTTTTTTTTTCTACAAAACGTCTAAAATTATTAAAACATTAGTCTATATTATCTAAAATATTGAGAAAGTTATAAAAGTGAAAGTTCCTAATAAAAAATAGGCTGTATATTTAGTGACCCAAAAACAAAAAAACAGAAATTACTAACTTCTTTCTTATTTTTGCTAAATACATATTATCAATAGTCATGGTATACAGTTTTTAGTTCTTTAATATCACAGATATTTAGTGACCCGCCATGTATCACTGCGATGTCTAAAGAGCTTCACGAATCAGTACGTGACTTTTGATGTATTGTTTTTTTTTTTTAATGAATTCAAAGAAGTACATGTCATATCAACTATTTAATTATCCGAGGTAAGGTTTTTTCGTAGAATATGACGGGTCAAATACTACCACTTAAAGAACTAACGACATTTAAGTCATATAAAAATTTAGATAAAAAAAATTCTGTATCGATCTATGTATTACGCTCAATATATGCGTCTCCTGTGTTTACTTTCAATTATCCTGAAGTTCCATCTTCAATCAAAAATTAGTTCTATACTTCAAAAAGAAAATTTGGTTAAGTAAATTAGAAGTTCACTTACATGATAATAATGTTATTGGTATATTTTTTACCTTCACAATTTTAATGTGGATTAATTTTTTCTAAAGATTTTCATTTTACGTAAATAATATATTTATCAAAATGGAATTATTTTCTTAACAATATTTATGATATCTAGTTGATTTTTAGTATACTATAACGAAGATAATCTAACTATTAATGATCAATAATAGTAAATTCAATAGAATTTTTAACTAATTTTTTTTTGTGATTTTCCGTTAGCAATTGAAGTGTTGTATTCAACGATATGTTTAAGATAATTCTGGGGGCGTTAAAACACCATACACTAGGGTTCGGGGTCGTCGCACCCTCCGTCCTATCAAACCTTGACACCTGGTCCCCTGCGAACAGATGTCAGACTCCTTAATAATCCCTCTCTATTACTTAGTTCTATTTTTACAACCCTATCCTTTTCTTCCTTTAAAATATTTCTTGTTTTTTTTATTATTATTTAACCAACCAGCGATTTTTTTTTGTATCTGTATCGTATCAGTGAATTTGTTTTTACAATTGTATATTCCACCTTCAAATGCCCACCTGTATTTTATCTTTGAAACTAAAAGACATGGTTAAATCAAACTGGTTTGTAAAATGCCAGACAACCTATACAGGTCTCACTGCGCTCGCGACGCTTTACGTAATGTATATTTAAATAAATAATTGAAGTCCTGTCTATGATACTTAAATATTTTTAACATTTTTTAGGAAAGAAAAATACTTATTTAGAAAACGTATAAACATTTGAACGTAGTAGCGGGTCGGTTTCCAGGAGGCACGGGTTCGAGTCCCGATACGTTCAAATTTTTTATAGCTTTTCTTAATATGATACTTAAAACTATGATTCAAAATACTTTTACAATACTTGCGTTAACATGTATGTATAATTGTAATAGTATACGTGACTTATTTGTGGTTACACGAAAAAGGACAATAGAGAATGATAAGAAAACCATAACCGAAAAAAAAATGGACGATGCAACCCTGACAGGATGTCATTGAACCATATTGTTTATTATCAGTGAGTAAAACAAACTTTACTTACATAGAAAGAGGGTAATGATGACAATATTATTGGTAATCTATAAAATATAATATCTAATCTTTTGGTAGTCTGTGCAAATAAATATATGAATCTTTCTATTTTATTTGTTACACAATATTATTTAATAATTTCACAATAACCATTAGTCATTAAATATAATAACATTAAATAAAATTTATTTCAATATTAAATATTTTCTTTAAATTATTGTGGCGTAACGCATCTCCTTCGTCTGATTTATTCTCTACTTTCACGATTTGGTCAAAATAACAACTGTGCTGGTTTCATCGGATGTGGCGTTGTTTCAAAAGAATGTATGTCGCCATGCCCACTTTGTTAGGTTGAGATTTCGTGCAGCGGTACCGGGCCCCGCCTTGCCAATTGACACTTTCTTATCTTCATCATTTTTCCTTAGAATATTGCAAATATATGGCAATAATTTATACTTGGTGACCCTATCAAGAGTTCAGTTTACGATATTTTTTAATAAATGCATAATGCAGAAGGTGTGACTGTAAAAACCGACTGGTTGTAAGTTCGATCCCCACTCGAGGAGATGAAATATTTACTTAAATTTATATTTCCATTTCTTCGCTCTGGTGTCGAGGTTAAACGCGGCGTTGAGTTCTGCCACTCAACACGCAATGACTCCAGAATTCGACAGAAAGTGGGGAACGGAGTGTCTTAACACTACGTTCCCTCTGCCTACCCTGCCGTGTGCGGGATACTGCGTGAAGCTAAAAAAAAATGCATAATAAATTAGATATATCTTGTAGAGACTTATATATCATTATTTTCCTTATACCTTGATCTAAAGTGGTAAAAGATTTGTAAAAGTTTATTTGATCAAAAGGTCACGGATTTTTCTGGTAAGGTCGTTTACTGAGCGTTTTCATTACTTCAATGTACAATACAATTTAACGCAAGGTCGATAATACTTTAGTATTATTTTATTAATAAATTGAAACATAATAATAAAAATCTATAGACTATTAGATTATATTTTTGTGATGTGATGGTGGTGTTTGCGAAATTATCAAATAGCACTTAAATCTGTTCCTTTCAATATTAGGTTTTTACTGAAGAAAAATGCCATGTAAAATCAGTTTGTTTATTGTAATATTTTTAACTGACGTTATTTTTATATGGTAACTTGGAAAGTTATTTTTAACTATATGATAACACTGAAAATGTTTTGTTTTAAAATAAATTTTAATGTCATAAAATTTTGTTAAAATTAACAATCGCTCTTTATTTTGTATTATTTCTTTTTTTAAAATATGTTTGTTACTTTTGCATTTATAATCAAAAATAAATCTTGAACTATGCTCGATTAATTTTTAAAATTTTATACAATTGAATATAATTATTTACGGCGACCTTGCCGGTAAAACTGGTTTAGCACTCGCAGCAAGTTCCAATTCTTACATTTTTTTTTTTACGAAGGCAAAATTCAATCTTTATTAATTTAGCTGTAATTAATCTCTTTGAATCACAGTAAAAATCCACCTTACAAATTCTTTCCGAGACTGTCGTAACCATAAATTAATGCAAAGTCAGGGTCTGTATATTTAGTTCCGGGTCATCCCCACCCGGTCTAGACCGCGGTGCAACTTGAAATTTCACATCGGTACTCCGTTGTTAAGTAAGTAACTAAAGCAATTTTTAAGTTTACATCATCGGCTGCCAGCCAGGCCCCAGCCTAGTTATCATTCTCGCGTTCGACCATTGGTGTTGTGCAACGCAGCAACTTGCCGACACTCACTTATTGTGGCCTGCTCGGGTGGTTGGGCAATGGCTAGTATGACTTTTTTGTCATCTAATTACTACATTTTATTAATTTGTAAATCGCGGCGTTGAGTTCCGTCACTCAATACGCAATGGATCCAGAACTCGCCAGAAAATGTGTGGAGAGTCTTAACACTAGGTTCCCTCTGCCTGTCCAGCTGTGTGCGGGATACAAGAGTGAAGCTGGAATCTATATTTTCTCATACTGCTTTTGTTTCGATATAGATAGTCATAATATAGAATTTTTTTACACACTTCAAAGGTGTTAAGTTTGTTGTAAACGTACGCTCCGTCATAAAACATTCTATTCAACTTCAAATGTCGGCTTCAATAACAATATAGTAGTATATTATGATTCATTGTTCGTTGCATATATGCAAAATTTCATTTCATATTGTAATAACCGGTGCCTTCTATCACGTCACAATTTATGTTTTCCTTAATTTTGTATTAATAATCTGAGGCCAGTCGTGGCGCTGGCACAAAGTGTGACTGTAAAACTGACTGGTTGTAGGTTCGATGTTGACTCGAGGAAATGAAATATTTACTTAAGTTTATGTTCCCATTTTTTTGCTCTGGTCTCGAGGTAAAGCGTGGCGTTGAGTTCTGCCACTCAACACACAATGCCTCCAGAATTCGGCAGAAATTGGGAAACGGAGTGTCTTTACATTAAGTTCCCTCTGCATATTTGATTCTTATTTTTGCATTAATAATTTAATATACATAAAATTCATAGAAACAAAAGTTCTGTTGTAAATGTTATAATAATAAGATTTTGGCATAAAAAATAACTTGAATATAGATATTAATTATGACGTACTTTGTTATGGTAATTTACTTATGTTGTTTACTTGAGATCACTGATCACAATTACTGGCACTTATCACCGTATTTACTTGTTATTATATTATATTAGAATCGTATTTCCTGTTAACGATAAAAAAATATCATTTAAAATTCAATTAATAAACATCTTTTTCTTTGTTTTCAGGACAAATTGGCCAAACCTAAAATACAGTTCCTACCCGGAAATGAAGGGGTAAGTTCATTTTAAGCAAACATTTATATTTATATATTAAATAATGCAATAAAATAATTTATCCTATAGACAGTTTCTAATTTGAAATAGATTATGTAACATAAACACGTACTTATCCTACAGCTTACATAATAATTATATCAAAATGTAACTTTTGTAACTTTTGTATTGAGGCCGGTCGTGGCGCAGCGGCACGAGGTGTGACTGCAAAACCGACTGGTTGTGGGTTCGATCCCCATTTGAGGAGATGAAATATTTACTTAAATTTATATTTCCATTTCTTCGCTCTGGTGTCGAGGTTAAGCGCGGCGTTGAGTTCTGCCACTCAACACGCAATGCCTCCAGAATTCGGCAGAAAGTGGGGAACGGAGTGTCTTAACACTAGGTTCCCTCTGCCTACCCTGCTGTGTGCTGGATATAGCGTGAAGCTAATTTAATTTTTAATGTAACTATTGAGTAAATTTATAACACAGTAGTAAAATAGAAATTTTATAAATTACTTTTTAATGAGAAAAAGAGGAATATATATATATATATTCTAATAATCTTGAATCTGATGAATTTGATAGGTAAAATTTTCACATGCCACCGTTGTCGGTTACGCGTGTCTTATTGCGCAAGTTGCTGTTACTTAAATTTAAATAGCTAGTTTAAAATGGCATTCTATAACCTTATTTAAGTGATCGTTGTCCGAAAAGATCGTTGAAAAGTTCCGTTATGTACTTTTATTATGTATTCCTCTGCCAACATTTTTAGTTTATGGATGCTCTTGTCCCACTTTTTGTAAGGATATGTATGAAACAACTTTAAAATGTTGTTATATTAGTAGTGGATTTGGCAATTTAAATCTAAATGAATGTGACAGTGCGTTAATATCGTAATCCAAATTAAACTATATCTGTTATTTTTCTTTCTACTGTTAGATTTACTTATATATATAAAACTACTTTCATATAAAGTAAAGTAAAATGGGGAACGGGTTCCCTCTGCCTGTCTGACGTGTGCGGGATACAGCGTGAAGCTGATTCATTTTCATATAGCAATTTGTCTTCTACAGTGTGTTTAGTTCGTTGAGATAGCAAGTATTAGGCAAAAATAGTGTAGTGCATACAGTACAATTTAAGCAGGAGCAGTAGATGTCGGTGCGGGCCTTGACTCGCCTCAGGCGTACCAGTTAATGCTTGCGGCACTCGATACGCTTGCGAAATTATATGATGACCCACTTAGACGATTTCATTTTGCTTCTTGTCGTTGCGGTCGATCTATAAAACTTTTTATCCCCATATTGTGTCGAAAAAATAATTAGTCGTGCTTTGATGGTAGGTTAAAAGAGCAATTGTGTTTGCGTTTTTATTGAAATGGTTTGATATTTGTACACGTTGGACGTACAAATTCAATGAAGAATAAATTAAATAATATTTTGCGACGTTGGCCGGTAGTTCCCCTACCGAAAAACCAGCAGCCGCATCCGCGGTATGTAATCTAGTTTTGTATTGAGCTCCGTCGATAAATGCTGTAAGTGTTATTCATTTATTTGTAACAAAAAACGTAACTAATGCAATACTGTTTACAAGGTGATAATCCCCAGGCGATCCTGCGCCCGACGGCCGGCGCCGTCGACCGGTTTGACGTGATCTCCTCTCTTGTTGCTCTTTCTCACTTGTCCGTAACGTATGTAAATGACCCCAATTGTCCCCTTTTCGGAACGTCATATGATGATGTTACATAAAAAAATATGGATATCTGGTTGTGTGTGTTGCACGTATCTGATATCCTTGACTTTGATGACAAAAAAATACTAAGATAGAGCTCCCGTTACAAGATTTCACTGAACCACTTCACAGTCTATAATGTAATTCTTTGAATATCTCGCTATCAGTGCGCTAGGTCCGAGTCGCTGGCACACATCCAACTTGCACATAATAACCACAATTCAATGAGTTGCGGACCAGAATAGTAAATAAGATAGAGTGTGGAGGGTGTAAAAATAGATGCGGCTCCAGTCGCCGCTAGCGAGCAATCGTATGCACCTCCCAGGTGCGCCGGCCGTTGTCCCCTCGCCGCTCACGACTTGTTCGGTCATTATTTTTAATCCTTAGGATTCGATCGCGTCTTTGTCGCGATACACCGATTTCGTGAATACAATATTATATTAGATTTGTGATTTAGAAGAGTATATTTTTTTATATATTATATATTTTAAAATAAAAATGATCAAAATTGAACAGCAATGAATACCAAATAAAATTATTTTATGTTAATATATTTGTCTTAACACTCAGTTTCCCCCTGCCTATCCTGCTGTGTGCAGGATACAGCGTGAAGCTGATTTATATTGATAGATGGATCATCATTCTCAACATTTCCATTTTCCATTTGAATCGTCAAGTGACAGTTTTATCTAACACAATCTATTTCATCTAATGAATCATCCAGTAATCTATGTACAATGAACTTTGAATATAGTGATATTATAATTCTACATATAGAGATAAAAGAAAAAAAAAACAGCTTCACGCTGTATCTCGCACACATCAGGGTAGGCAAAGGGAACCAAGTGTTAATACACTCCGTCCCCCACTCTCTGCCGAATTCTGGAGGCATTGCGTGTTGAGTGGCAGAACTCAACGCCGCGCTTTGCCTCGACACCAAAGATATGAAATGGAAATATAAATTTAAGTAAATATTTTATCTCCTTGAGTGGAGATCGAACCTACAACCAGTGGATTTACAGTCACACTTTGTGCCGCTGCGCCACGACTGGCCTCACATATAGAGATGTATGTATGTATATATATTATTATTGATGAATACGTTTTGATACAGAGCGGGTCGACGTCCTCCCGAGTCGCTTTATTTACACCATCGCCTTGCGGGCCCCGTTATTGCAAAACCTTGAAAACAGGATTTCGTTTTATTATGCACATGAAAACTTATCTGAAGCGACTGTTATTACATGCTTTGTTCATTATTTCAACCGGATGTGCTTCTTAAACTGGATATTTATATTTTTTTATGTTGATTTATATTAATCTAATATGCTGCCATTTAAAAATATATAGTAGTAACTATATAATTTATCTTTTATGTTAATGACCACCCTAGAATGGAATACTAAAAATATATATTGTATGATAATTGTGATTTTACAAAATTTATAAAATGATTAAAGTCTCTTGTAAGATCTTGTTATAATTGGTGTTGTTAATATTTAATCTAATGTTGTAAATCAAATTGACTAATATTTCATTAGTAAAGAGTTGTTGATTTGCATTAAACCAAACCTCCCACCGACGCGACACCTCACCGAGATTAAAATAGCAGCGGCCGCGGGACCAAACAATACTGTTTACGTTTAAAGCAAGGACGATCCAAAGGAGCGAAAAATGTTTCACAAAAGTATAGAATTTCATAGTGTTACATAGTATCAGTGGCCATTTCTACCTCTGTTTATATAAACCTTGAGTAAAATTGTAACTTTCAGCATTAAGCGTCAGTCAGACGCCAGTCGTGGCGCAGGAGCTCAAGTGTGACTGTGAACGTGACGGGTTGTGGATTCAATTTCCACTGGAGGAAATGAAATATTTTTTATATTTACATTACTTCGTTCTGGTGTCAAGGCAAAGCGCGGCGTTAAGTTCCGCAATCCAACACGCAATGTCTCCAGAATTCGGCAACGGAAGATTGAGAACGGAGTTAATCTAAAAAAAGCATTTGTCTTTGTCATTACAGTTCCATTTAAAAGCACTAAGTATCGTTCTCAGATAAAGATAGGAAATACATAATTTCATCTGTCGGTTGACAAGATTTGCACTGATCGCACATCGGGGACTTCCCTCTACATTACGACTGAATGATACATTATGTCGTCAGATGATACTTAGAAATTTCTGTAAACATGAGAAATGATAACCTTATTATTTAAAAATAAGGCGTAAAATGTCTTATATCATCTTTTTTTTTTACTTTTACCTAAACATGATGAAAAAAACGCTATTAAACGGAACTTCCGTATGTAGTTTTTCCTTGCGCAAATCGTTTCTTGCACAATTATCATGTAAAAAATTATAAATCTGCGCTTTCCATATGCTTTTTGGGTATGCGTGTGTTGACCAGTTATTGTCCTTCCCGTAATTTGAATAAAAATGGAACTAACATCTGTTGGGCAAAAACCGTTTTGAATGTAGCATCCGCTAAAAGATATCAAAAACCTTCTCACTTAAATTGCTAATAGATATAAGAGTATTTCCACAACGTCATTTTTTATGTTTTTTTTTAGTTTGACTTTAGCCCCATATGGTAGAATAGGTAAACTGTATTTGGGAACCTAGTGTTAAGACATTCCGTTTCAATTAAAACATTTCCGTTCCCCACTTTCCACCGAATTCTGGAGGCATTGCGTATTGAGTGGAGAAATTCGAAAGGTTTTTTTTACTTTTTGCCTCGTTACTAGAGCGAAGCAATAAACATACTAAATATAATATAATTTTCTTCCACCGGGAATCTAACCCACAACCTGTCGCCTTTACAGTTGCACTCTTGTATCCATGCGCCACGACTGGCCTCAATTCAACTCATGATATATTATAATATGTTAATATAACATATTAGATATGTCCAAATATTTGGTATCTAATACACGAATCGTGTGCACCGAGGGCGCAGGGAGCGGCGGAACCATTCCGATTTCCTCGTGGCAATTGCCGTGGTATGCGGACGGTGGTGTCGTCTTATTGGGACTACGACGTACGTGCGCGCTGTGTTCACTTTCACTTTACGCCGCGCACAGTGGTTTATTCTGCTATCGGATACTCCTACCTGATAGCTCATGTCCAGGCGTAATGTAAGGTTGGCTATAATGGCCGAAAGGTGTTTATTATTAGTTTTGATTAAAAGAAGCGTTTCCATCTCGTCATCTTTTTCTTTGCATTCAAAAGCTAAAACTGCCAACCTACCTTAAATGTGCGTTATAAAATATGGACGGGCAGGTACGTAACCTACATAACTTTCACTTTTAAGGCTATTTGGCTGCTGGTGATTCGCAAAAAATGTTAAGTCTATTGGTGATGATGTGTTTTATGTCTGATAAGATGTATTTCTTTATCTTGGAGCAGTACTAGGTCACTCATCTTCCAATGGCTCCCAATTTTTATATGTTACTATAAGAGACTTGCTTTTTTTGAAATTTAGAAGTAAACTTTCAGCTTACAACCATACTAAGATTCAGTCAGGCTGTTGAGTAAACCACAGTGGCAGTCATATTTTAAGGTCATATTTACCTAGTAGGGAACCCTATTTAACCTTTAAAACATCGCACAGTAGTCACGAGGCAGAGTTAATCGATAATTGTTATTAACTTCTAATTATAGTTGAACAAACTAATAATAGCTGATTGATGTATCACGCGTTTTTTAACTTATGAGACATAAAGTCTTAGGTTTGCACATTCATATTTTGGTATATAAAGTGCAGATTTTTTATATAATATTGTTTATTGTACTAAAATACATAATAAAATAAAATAAATAGACAAAAACATTTAAAAAATCGTGCACAAAGGTGGACTTATCTCTATAAGAGATCTCTTCCAGTCGACCAGTGGAAGTGGTTTTTATTTATAAGGTTTTAATTACGTTATAAATTATTATTTCGTCAAAAAAGTCACTGTTTTTTGGTACATTTCATAAACGACGCGAAAAAATACCCAAACGTATTCACAATCGACTTTATATCTTGACTCAAAGGCTTGCTAACAAATATTAAACTGTTAGTATATTGGAAAGGAAAACCACAAATCACTCAAAAGAATCATTGTTCGTTTTATACACTGAATTAGGTAACAAATGCCTTATTCAAAATATTTATATTTTCATTTAATACTAAAATGTATAAAAATATTCTGTTATATTAATGTTTTATAGATATTTGATATTTGCTAACTATTTCAATACAATTGATATCACTCTTGATTTATCGTTATTTTTGTATATAAAAGAAATATTACATTTTTATTGCGTAATAGAAAAGCTTTATCGATACAAAGATATCTTTGCACACTCTTTGTTTTATTTTATCGGCCAGTCGTGGCCAGGGAAAATACAGTCATTACCCCCGATTGATTCAGGCTCAGGGGCTGTACCTTTTTTGTACAAGACTTTGTATCGGAAAATGTAAATCATTCTTAGAGGCCAGTCGTGGCGCAGGGGCACAGAGTGTGACTTTAAAATCGAATGGTTGTGGGTTCGATCCCCACTCGAGGAAAAGAATATTTATTTACATTTATTTTTTTATTTCTTCGCTCTGGTGTCGAAGCAAAGTGCGGCATTGAGTTCTCAACACGCAGTGCCTCCCGAACTTGGCGGAAAGTGGAGAACGGAGTGTCTTAACACTAGGTTCCCTCTGCCTACCCTGCTGTGTGCGGGACACAGCGTGAAGCTGATTTAATTTTGATTTTTTATTTATATCATTCTATATCAAAATCCGCACATGAGACTATGACGGAAAGCAAGTATGCCACAAGATTGACCGTAAGCTATTCGCTATAATGCAGTTTTTCCTTAGCGAAATGAAAGTTGGTAAACGCGTGTTCATCACACTCTCCCGGTACTGCTTTCAATGCCCGAGTAGGAAGTGAGATCATCTTTATTTACGGTTCTTTTTTTTATATAACTGTTATTACGTACATTTGATTTGTTTTTTTTTCTGTTTAATCTTTTTTTTTTCTAATGGCACTTCATCTTCGAAAATTTGAATATTATAATTAAGTAGGTATTTTCTATTTTGTTAAGTAAAATTTAACAACTTGAACTTTTCCATTGAGGCCAGTCGTGGCGCAGGGGCACAAAGTACGGCTGTAAAATCGACTGGTTGTGGATTCGATCCCCACTCGAGGAAATGAAATATTTACTTACATTTATATTTTCGTTTCTCCGCTCTGGTGTCTCGGCGAAGTGCGGCGTTGAGTTTCGCCACTCAACACGCAATGCCTCCAGAACTCGGCGAAAAGTGGGAAACGATGAGTCTTAACACTAGGTTCCCTCTGCCTATCCTGCTGTGTGCGGGATACAGCGTGAAGCTGATTTAACTATTTCATTTTTATAAAATCTAAGAACAATGAAGGCGTTGTTTTTTTGTAATGACAGTATCAAAACTGCACAGTAACCTAATTGACATTAATAAAAAAAATACCAGATAACACTATATTGTATTTATCGTCATTTCAGAAGACAATAAAATAACTGTATAGAGCAGGGGTTCCCAACCTTTTCTTGATCAAGGACTACTTTTATATTATTCTTGGTAGCAGGGACCACTATGCATGTAGGTATAATAAAAATTAACTGTGATAGTCAAACAGAAACTTCGCCCCACCATCCCCAGTCATAAAATTAAAATCGTTCGCGGACCATATTTAGGCTTCTGCGGACCACCGGTGGTCCGCGGACCACTGGTTGGGAGCCACTGGTATAGAGTGAGATGTGCAATGTGACATTGGTGGAGTGTTTATGAAACGACTATGTTGCACGCTGTTTCATAATAAATAAAGTTTTTACTTCATTTTAATGATTGCTAAATATCAAGATTGGTTTTGATACTTTGTGAACAAAAAAACTGATTTGTCAATTATAATAAAAAAGTTATAGTTTCATTTGTTTAATCTTTCTTCATTATTTTGTTCTTTTTTTTTTTGTTTTGCTTAAATAAATATACAATTTTATTGAACTTTTGTCCTATTATATCTCTTTTGAGTTTTTAAGACGGAAATAAATATCTTGGTAATAAAATTTAAGTTTATTAAGATAATTTTTGAGATACTTCTTGTTGCTTGCTTGCATGTAAAAAATGTACACAAGGCTAATCAACACTATTAACATAAAATAAATTTGAGATTTGTATGATAACTGCCAATTACTGAAATAAAGTGATTTTAATTTTAAAATTTGTTATTTTAAACTCCAGGTTTCTAACTAAACAAGCGAAAAGACTCCGGGTCTTAATAGAGTTAGCTTGGATATATTACGAAAGTTGTCTAGGTAGTTGATAATAAATTACTCTCTGGGGTTACGCAATTCAGGTAAAAGTTACCACTCGCTCGCTACTATTATTCTGAAGTTCAGCCGTCTGCGAGACCATTTTCAAATGCATCTTCATCAGGTTCACGCTGTATCCCGCACACAGCAGGGTAGGCAGCGGGAACCTAGTGTTAAGACACTCCGTTCCCCACTTCTGCTCTGTCTGATGCATCTTCATCATTTCTTATATTTAATTGTAATTAATTAACAAGTACTTACTGTTGATGTATTTATTGTTTGTCATTATTTAGTTAATTACATTAAACTATATGTTGTATTTATATATAATTTGATATGTGGCCTTCGCCTCAAAACAGATTTTAGGTCGAATTGACACGATCGGCAATTGCTAGTTGAATACGAATTATTTCTCAACAGCCTAATGTCAGAATCCGTTGCTTAAGCTCTTTAAATCTAGTATATTAATGTACATTAAATTATTTAATTACAATAAAAACCATATTATTATTTAAATAAATAATAATATAGAACAAATGTTCTATCCTAATAGCCGCCTACCGTCGTCCGCTTCGTAACACCCCGTTATACAACAAATCTTATTAGTTGAACTAGAGACAAACAGTTACGTGGCATGTTACTATACTACACTCGATGCGGTCTCAGTTTCCTATGGTGCATGTCTAATTGTTGTTTATATATTTTTTATATTTTTACTGTGTTAGTTTCAGTAATCGTAAAAGATTGAAATGCGAGACAATTTTTTTTTTATATTATATTTGTTTGTAACAAGCAGAAGCCTGAATAAAAATACGAACCGCGAACGATTTTAATTTTATGACTAGAGATGGTGGGGCACAGTTTCTGTATGATTATCACAGTTAATTTTAATTATACTTACATGCGTAGTGGTCCCTGCTACTAAGAATGATATAAAAGTGGTACTTGATCAAGAAAAAGTTGGGAACCCCTGATCTAGATTTTGTATGGACAAATAATACCTACTGAATTAAAAGTATTTTCTCCAAAATTCTCGAAATGAATATGTACCTACATTCACAAAATAAACATGCGCGAAATATTTATAAGTACCGTATACGTGTTAAATTAAAAGCGAATGGGTTTCATGTTTGATGAAAGTGAAAATTTTACAGCTTGGCGCAAATTAAGTAAACGGTGACGTTTCGTGTTCATTCAAATAACAAATTTTCGAACGCGATATTATATATGACAAGTGTGAGCGTGTTTTTATAATTATGTTTACTGTCCAGTTGGCTTTTAATTTATTTAAATGATACTTTATATTATAATTTAATAAGTTACGGCCAAAGTTAAGGTTTAAGGAACTGTAAATAATTGCTTGTAAAGTATGAATAAATATATATAAATCATTATATGTAATGTTTTACGTTATTAAGGCATATCAAAATACGTTTAATACGATTTATATATAATGGTTGCCTGGTACAATTTGTTATAGAAAATATCTTCCATTGTACGACAAAACACGCCTACTTTACCTATCATATATATAAAACATCAGTTTCGCAGTCAATTTGACGTCTTTATTGTCCGGTCGTTCGTTGTTTATTTGTTACCAGTCAAATGTCGCCCCGTTATCGCTCCCATATGGGCTTATATTTACCAACTTGGACACGTACTCGGAGAGTTGCTATGCACGAATTCGTTCAATCACTGAATGTATGTGGCTTCCTATATGATTATACGAGTTTGTCGAGTTTTATTGATATTTTTTTCTATTATTTCGTTGCTAAACTGATTTTTTGACTAATTATATCTGATTAGTTAAATATTCCTATATGTTTATTAAACAGATTTTCCAGTTTCAGCTTTTTGTATGTGTTGTTTGTCATTTGAAAAATTATACATGGATTTATATTATGTTTCAAATGCAAAATTAACAAAAAGGAAGCTTGAAATTTGATATTTGATTTCGTAGTGTAAATAGTTTATTGCCCCATGTAACGCTTTATTTTTAATATATATGTATATATAGGCCAGGCATGGCGCAGCGGCACAAAGAGTGACAATAAAACCGACTGGTTGTGGGTTCGATCTCCACTCGAGGAGATGAAATATTTACGTAAATTTATATATTCCATTTCTTTGCTCTGGTGTCGAGGCAAAACGCGGCGTTGAGTTCTGCCATTCAACACGCAATGCCTCGAGAATTCGGCAGAAAGTGGGGAACGGAGTGTCGTAACACTAGGTTCCCTCTGCCTACCCCGCTGTGTGCGGGATACAGCGTGAAGTTGATTTATTTATATATTTTTATGTTTGTAAGTAGGTGTGTACTAGTATTTGTGTACCATCAGCATCAGCATCGGATACACGAGTAACCTATATATCTCATATAGTAAATCCCCTATAGACGGGGGCGTGGTCCTCGTCACGCCGCGTCGGCGCCGCGTCTGCCGGCTGGACTGTTCTAGATACAATTTTTTTTATATACTTAGATCTCTCTAGATCAGATTTTATGTCCATTATCACTTAATAAATATTGTGTGTTATAAATAAATATACCTTTGGTGCTAATTTAAGCTTTACAGTATTTGAAATATAGTTGTAAGAAACTATAATTTTATCCTAATAATATATTTTTTTAAATATTTTTCATTCTTATTGATGATTTTTTTCAAACTATTCTAAAAAAAATGTTTTATTTTTATATAATAGCGTGGCGTGATCTTCGACAAAAATTCCTCAGATCCATTTCGACTCTCGAACGCGTGTTTCGCACCTTGATCTAAATACTTGCGACATTGTGTAGACATATATCGCGCCTTATAAATTGTATATCTATTGTATACGTATTCAGATTTTTTTGTTATTCTATTTTCTTATAAAATAATAGCAAAATTTTGACTATATTGTACTGATATTAAAATACAATACAAATAAACTTTAAACAACTTTTATAAGCTATATTCAAAACGTCTAATATTCGTCTCTATAATTTTCGATCACTATTAAAAAATCTATATTTTAGCGTATGTTAACCAAATTTATATAACCAATTTCTTTTATATACTTATATTTTTATTATGTTTTGTATATATATATATAACATTCTTCTTTTACACTTTTCATATTAATTTCATTTTTTTTAGTAAAAGTAAGTAAAATTAAGTATGGATGAGCGCACAATGGAAACGGTCGCCCAGTGAGACACATTGAGGCTACATTCAATTAGCCTTTTACTTGCCATTGTTTTGGTGTTTCTGTTAAAACACAATTTTCTTAGACAATTTACTAAAAGAATATTGAAAGTAATTAAGAGTTTATTCTTTACATTTTTTTTAAATATTTTAAATATTTGTGAAATAAGTAAAATATGTATAAATACGAATACATTTTTATGACAAGTTCTTACGCAAAGCGATCACGTGATGTGGTATTGATGTATATATATATGTAGGCGCGGAGTTGAGTTTTGCCACTCAATGCCTCCAGAATTCGGCAGAAAGTGGGGAACGGAGTGTCTTAACACTAGGTTCTCTCTGCCTATTGCTGCTGTATGCGGGATACAGCGTGAATCTGATTTATTTATTTATATACGCGCATACTACATAATTATAATATATAGATATCGGAATTTCTATCGGGCCATTGGGTAACTGTTGGAAAGAGTTTCGTTACGTAGACGTTCGAAACAGCCTCGCAAAGTAAGGCCGTGGTTGCAGTCACGTCGCCGGTGAGAGGTGCCCCTCCGCAGTCGGAAGGTCGCGAGCAGATATCGCGAGGAGAACGGCACAGGAATGGATCCTTTTGATACAACACTATTATAATGTTTTAGTTTGATTTAAATTCGGAATGTTCATTGAAGTAATTTTATAATTTTTTGTTGGTTCTATCGCGGTAATTATTTTTTGTTTAATTTTGTTTTGATTATTGCATCATATGTTTTTAAAGATTGATATTTCCTCACGTTTTTTTATCATGAACGTGATAATATATTACGTTTTTTAGAAAACGTATTAAAATTTGAACGTAGCTGGATTTGAACCCGCGCCTAAGTAAGTAGTAAGTAAACAGACTGCGCGTGCGTTGGTAATCCAATCAGTGTAAAACTGAAACAATCAGCATAGGAATAGTTCATTCACCGGGCAAGTATTATTAAAAATATAGTGTCGGTACAAATGGAAAAACCCAACAAGATAGGAGGCTTCAAGAGTGTCATATGGGAACCTAACGCGCGTTTAGAAGAATCTTGTATATATTTTTTTTGTTAAGTATGTTGAACACATATAATTAATTGAATTGATGTTACCTCACACCGCCGCCGATTGCGACAAGGCGGCCGTATCGTCCATTAGAAAGTCGTCGAATATGCAAATAGTATTGTAGAAACCACACGAATAAACTAACTGGCCACTCACTCGCTTGCCTTTAAATGTGTCTGCGTCGATGAAAGTAACGGCTACCGTTAGTAATTGTTAGAACAATTCCGTTTTGTGAATGTTTTATCTAATTTGCTAATTTTTTTCTTTTTTTTTCTCTACACAATAGATTTTGATGAAGAGAGAGAGAGATATCTCTCCTCTGTAATTGGTTTTCGAGTATTTTTTGTATTATACCACTATTTGGTTAAACGATATATGCTATTTATCAACGCGTCAGCTACAGTGGTTTACATTGGTTTTGTTTATTTATAAGTTGTTATTATTTCTTAGGATTGCTTCTGCTAACAACTAAAGTGGGTCGTTTCATATATTTGTATACTTTTGTTTCTAATTCTTAAGAACGTGAAAACGGAATAACAATATTTCTCAAATTCCAACGTTCATTTAAAATATTACCAACACATTTATTTAAATATGAAAAACATTTAAATCGTCATTTTATTTGAACGGTGCGACATCGTTTAAGTAAATTGTGTCATTAAAAATTCATCAGCGATTCAAAGTATTTAGTTTATTATGCGGTTACTAGTTCAAACAAGGTTAGCTTGATTGATCGCAGGAAAGGCAACCTTATAAAGAGTATCCGGGGACCTATAGGGGGCCTCGATTAAAAAATAAATTTGTAGTCAATATTGTTCATATATATAATATGTATATATATATATATATATTAAAAGGTATTCTGATAAATATCGTTCGACGTGTTTATAAAACATATTGTTGTCAACGTACGTATTATTTATGTATGTACGTATGTATGTATATTGAAAATAAGATAAGAGCGAGCCGGTAAGCAATTAACATGGGGCCGATCACAGCCCAGCTGCGTGGATTTCCCGCTACGATGACTGTTGAGAACTATTTATTATCTGTCAGTGCTGACGTACGCTTATATTGGTATAGTGTATATTGTGATCTATGTGTTGGCGCGTAAGGTCCAATTTGTATCGCACGACCTGTTCCACCTCCACACAGCGTTACGTCAATAAGATACACGGCAAGTAGTCCGAATGGGGCGCGCGGCCGTGTTTCGCGTCCGGGTTGGTCGCCTAGAATTTGTAATAACAAATTTCTCGAATCTTTTCAAACTAACACTATGTATTTATTTATTTATTTCTTGATATAACTATAACCGTAGCACCCGCACCTAGTTGATAATCATTTCGAAACACACATCCGATAATAGTTTATTCTCTTGTATTTATTTATATGTTGGTCGAATGTTCCGAACCGGTTCGGTTGGCCTCTCACTTTGCAACGCTGCGGTACCTCTCGCTGAGAAATTGGGTAAACTACAAAAGCCTTGGTCGATGCGCTGTACGGGCTGAATGCAATAAAGAAATCTAAATAATTTAATTAATTATATCAACTGTACTGGCTTTGAGCAAGAATTATGTAATTGACGATTAACAACTAAATCTGTTCTCGCTCTGGCTGGATTTTAAAATATAATTGAACCAACATTCTAGTAATAATGCCTTGAAAACGAATAATGAATTTCCTCGTATTTTCCGGTCTCGCCGAGGCGTAGACTCGAACGACCTTCGACAAAAGACAAACACAATGAAACTAAACAACCTTGACATGGTACTATCTGCGGGCTGATGCATTGCACTCGTTACCTACAAACGGATATCTAATCATATTGTTGCATCGATATATTTCCCCCTAAAATAATTATTACAAAAACAATGAAAATGGAACCAATGGATGGAGTGCGCAAACGTACGAATGTAGCGGGCGAGACGGCTGTTCACCGAATGCCGAAGTATTCCATCGCGACGCGGTCTTTATATCAGTCGAGGTTGCTGCCGCAGAGAAAGCCGCGCGCCGCGCTCCCCCGCGTTGCCGTGCTCGTCTTGCACACTGGGTTTTTTCCTCATCACCTCTATAATTGTATACGGTATATATCACCTTGGGTTCATCAGGCGCGACATCATTTCTGAACTTCCACAGCGTATACCTATCACTGATTTATAACTCTGTAAACTATCTATGATCATTTCAGTTTTCGTTGCGAAGTAAAAGTTGTTCGAAACAAAGAAATATGCTATAAAAAAATATTTTACAAGGCTTTTTGTAAGTGTCGCCCGCCCTGTTTTCTTTACAAGATCTGTTACGCATAATTTTTATTTTGTTCATTTTCTGGTTGTTGCTCCGTATGGCGGCGTCACGATGCAATTTTAATGAGTTAATCACCTGGCACCGTGGCACTTCGCAAGTCACTTGCGGTCTGCGACCTTATACCAGCTCTATAGTCTTATCGTAATGATTTAAAAAAAACAAAAACATGTATAGGGGATAACGTAGCTGTTTTCGTATGGTACATGATACCGTAATTTAAAAACAGCCAATCAAAGCGGCCACTAAAAGTAAACTATCTATATCTATCTATCTATATATCTATTCGCGATCGTATTACAATTGTATATTACGTTCTCGCACAAATTCATTAAATATCGCGTGCAAAACGTCTGGTCAGTGGCGAAACGGTACGTTGCGCTGAGCGGCCGCTCGTACGCTTGTGGAGCCGCGACGTTGCCATTCCAGGCGATGAAAGTCGTTGTTCACTACGATACCTGGTACACGTTGAGATTGTAATGGAGGCAGCCCGAAAATTTTATTATTTATTCTACCGCCATTATTCGCCATTTACCTACAAAATTAACATTATTAATAATTTGAGGCCAGCCAGACTGGTTGTGGTTTCGATTCCCACTCGAGGAGATGAAATATTTACGTAAATTTATATATTCCATTTCTTCGTTCTGGTGTCGAGGCGCAGTGCGGCGTTGAGTTCTGCCACTCAACACGCAATGCCTCCAGAATTCGGCAGAAAGTGGGGAACGGGGTGTCTTAACACTAGGTTCCCTCTGCCTACGCTGCTGTGTGCGGGATACAGCGTGAAGCTGAAAAAAAAATGAACATAATGATCAAATTAATAGAATTACATTCTGAAGTTCGAAATTTATTTAATGTGTAACTGAATCTGATTCATAGAAGCAGTTGCCAAATTTCCAAGCGCGACAATCTCGCACATACATTCCTCGAATGAAGCAAATAACAATATTTCTTCTACCGTATTACGTTACAACTATTTCAATAAACTGTTCTCGCGGAGTTCTGAGAGGTGCCGATTCTATTATTATACAATTTTATTTTTGCGTTCACACTTTGGTGAAAGACTATTTATATAGTTATAATAGACGTATTCATAGGACATTTTCTGTTATTTTACCATTTATTATTTATTTTGTATATATAATATAATATATAGATAACACAATCACTGTTTTCATAAATGTATGTTTTTTTTACAGAAAATCTCTATACCAGCGCCAAGCAGCGGCAATGGATCGTCCGGCGAATCCACTTTTAAATTTTGCATTAATAGTAATGCAGAAATGGAGGGTCCACAGGTACAGTTCACAAGCATTTATTTAGATAATAAAAATGTAAACTGTAGAGACAGCAAAAAAGCATTTTAATTTAGGCCTTCCGTTTTAAATTCAGTTTTCGCTGCTGGTCAGTGATTTTTTTGCTTACACTAGTTTTTGTATATATCTTTAATTGTATAAAGTGTTGATGATTTTATCTAATTTGAGGTGCTACATCTACTAGAATGTAACAAAATATAGAATTTAACACCGATAAGGTGTGCTCGTTCCAATTTGTAGGTCACCAAGCGGTAGCTGCCATAACTTGTGGCTGACAAATTCGTCAGAGTAGCTTATTATATATCGTTCTACAATTGTATGACCTGAATATTTTCACCACCCACAAACTATACACGAACAGCTTTACGATTCTAAATATTTATATATTGATTAGCTATCATTACCGGATATGTGATAATCCGCGAAATGCAAAGACTTTGATCAGTCGAGGAAACCAATCTTGTACTGTTTTAAAGGTTATAAATGAAAATTTTTAATGAATTTGGTCTTGATACGACTGTCACAAGGCTATGCGTGTGTAAAATAATTAATATTGGTAATATAATTTTGAAACAAGTTTCTTGATACGAATTAAAGTCCCAAAATGGTTGACACGATAATGGTTGACATTTTGAAATATTCTCATTTTACCCGGTCTACAATTAGGAATGGCAAATTATATTGTTTACTTAATCATGTAAGTTATGTTTGTTTACAGGGTTCGTTCGAATGCGTCCGAAGTGGGGGCGTGAGGCGTTTGGATTCGTGTGGGCCGCTGCCAAGAAGGATGCGCGTCCAGGCGAACGACGACTCGTATGAAGCTACCAAGGACCGTATGTCCAGAACTATTGCCGCGGAGCAGAGCAAATGGTACTATAAAATAACAGAAGTAGTAGCTAATAATACCTAAATCGACTTATATTTTTTACAAAAAATACTCAATACTATAAAAATATTTAACAATAATCAGAGTTCTTTCTATATTATAATATCACTAAAGGGTTTAAATATCAATTTGTTCGTTTCAGCACCCGTGTAATAAAACCTAACCAAACCGATATTGGGCGACGAGTAAAGGTTCGCTCAACACGCCCTTTTATCACAAATGGATCGAATTCAGCCGATTTGTCCGAACGACCCGAACGGCCAGAGAGAGCCGAACGGCCAGAAAGGGCAGAGCGGTTCGAAAGAGCTGAGAGGCCGGAAAGGGCAGAAAGATCAGAAAAACCTGATCGGCCAGAGAGACCCGAGCGGTCGGAGAGACCTGAGAGGATAGAACGTGTGGAGCGGCCGCCAGTGGCGCCGGCGAGTCGCCAGCCTCTTGCACCCTCCGTGCAGCCCCCCGCGGCCCCGCCGCAACCACAGCCGCAACCCAACACCCAGCTCCACCCCCATCAGCAACGGCCACCCCCCAACCCAGACCTTACGAGGCGACCTATAAAGTAAGTTTTTTTACGCTTTATCCCGCATAAAGCAGATTAGGCAATGGGTCAGGACTTTCTGAACCCCATGCATCACAAAATTTTCGAGACTGTATGATGAAAAGCGGATCTCAACGCCGCGATTTGTATTCTTACCAAATCGAGATGTCTGTAACTGACAAATGGGAATTAAATCCACAACATTCAGACGCTGTGCCGCTGCGTCACGAATTCCTCATAGCACTTGCTTTTATAATAAACAAATCCAACAACGCAGTTTCTATTGTTTGAACTTGTAAAATATATAAAAACTGCATAGCTACTTAGATTCTCACACTTTTTAACCATTGGACCAATTGAACAAAAACTTAGTCACACTATTCGAGGAAAAAATGTTGGTATTTGGGTTTTCCTTGTTTTCTTAGTGTATCTGTTACGGGTCTTACGTAATATTAAAAAAAAGACAACTTAAAAGATTTTGAATACGAAATGTGATTTTTATTATAATAATAACTGACTTTTTTAACCAGCCCCATGCTGTATTCCACTCACACAGCAGTGGTAGGCAAAGCGAACCTAGTATTAAGTTGCTCCGGTCCCCATTTTCCGCCGAATTCTGGAGGCAATACCTGTAAATTAGTGGAATTAAACGCTGTGCTTTGCCTTGACACCAGAACCAACAAATGAAAATTTATATTTAAATAACTATTTAATTTCTTGGATTGGGGATCGTACCCACAACTAGTCGCATTTACAGTCACACACTTGTGCCACTGCGCCACGAGTGACCTCAATAAATACTTTTATTTTTCTATTTATTTGCAACAATATCAGGTCTACACTTATCGAGTCGTTTCAGTTTTATAAACATCTGAGTCAATATATTGACGTGGAGTATCATAATAGGCTGATAAGCTGTTTATTTGCTCTCTTATTCTCTAACAAACATAATGTAATATATAAAATCGAATCGAATTTGATACAGTCACATTCTTATTACTCAGTATTGAATATATTATGTTTTTATTTTTTTGTGTTTATTCGAAATATGCAGTACAGAATTTAATTAAAAATGTATTTTTTTTAGTCATAAAAATAATAACACAAATCAGAATGACAGCCATTTTTTTTCCAATAACTGATATAAAATTTCCTTATGTTCAACAATTATAAACAAAATTCATCTAAAATTGGAAACGATATAATCATATCGTTATCGTTTAGTGATATAAGTGGTGTGCTTCGTGACGTTTTGATGCCTATAGTTGACAAAAACAATTTTAAATTTTCTCCTATTTTACACATGTAAAAACATTACGAACAAAAATAAGTAAATTTAATGCTTGAAAATTTTTCCATTGTTATTTGATAAAGGCAAATAAATATTAATATTTATTTTAAATATTATATATTCGTCAAGGCCAGTCGTAACGTAGGGGCATAAGCGTGTGATCGCGTTTGTAGGTTTGATCCCCGTTCGGGGGAATGAATTATTATTTATTAATATTTTCATTACTTCGCTCTGGTCTCAAGGCAAAAGCGCGGCGTTGAGTTCCGCCACTTAACACGTAATGCCTCATCTAAAAGTTATTAACTTGTTTTAGACCTCTAAATTCGGCGGATGTTGGGGACCGGAGCGTCTCAACACTAGGTTCCCACTGTCTACCCAGCTATATGCGGAATATATTTATTTACTTACATGTTTGCCTGGTTGGTTAACTGAAATTAAATTGTATAAACAACAACACTTTCCTTCAATAATATTGTAATATGATTCTAAGTTTACATGGCGATCTGTGCTTGCGACGTTGACTCACGCGCATTCAAGGTTACATGCACAAATTATAAAGCTTAGAAATCTCAAGGCGATAATTCAAATATCTACATTTTCATACGTTTCATAATTATTTATCAATGTGGAAGAATACAAGGAATATAATATAAATAATATATTTGTCAGTGAGGCCAGAGGCACAAAGTGTAACTGTAAATGCGACAAGTTGTGGGTTCGATTGCCACTCGAGGAAATGAAATATTTCATATTTTATGCTCTAGTGCAGGGGTTCCCAACCTTTTCTTGATCAAGGACCACTTTTATATCATTCTTGGTAGCAGGGACCACTATGCATGCAGGCATATTAAAAACTAACTGTGATAATTAAACAGAACCTTCGCCTCACCATCCCCAGTCATAAAATTAAAATTGTTCGCGGACCACTTTTAGGCTTCTACGGACCACTGGTGGTACGCGGACCACCGGTTGGGAACCACTGCTCTAGTGTATGGCAAAGCGTTGAGTCCCGTATCTCGACACGCAAAGCCATGTTTTCGGCTGAAAATTGGGAATAGAGTGTCTTAACACTAGGTTCCCTCTGTCTACCCTTATGTGTGCGGGATACAGGTTTTCAAATATTCCATCACGAGTTGTAAAATTCTTTTCTTACAACATAACCAAAAAACATTGATGAAAAGTAAAATGCGTTTTTGCCTATAACACCAAATAAATTTTGTTCTTATATTTTTATTACCTTTCTTGCGTAACTTTTCTTTGCACTTTTTTTCTACAATCTCAGTTCACATTGGCCGAGATTTTTTTATACTCGAGAAGTGAAACTTGGTGACGTACAAAAAGTTATAAATAACAAACGTTGACCTGGTAGTTTTTTTTTTTTTAATTTTTTCAACAGTGAGAGCATTAAATGCTTATTTATACTTTTAAAAATAAATAAATTAAAATGGAAAACAATGAATCAGCGAGAAATGTTTAATTTTTTTTTCCTTTTTTTTTCCAGAGAGAGACTTATACAATTATTAGCACTGAAACCTTTCAAGAAGCCCGAACTGTACGCGCGACTTATGAGTGGTAAGCTTATATTCTGTATATACGTTATGTTTTTTTTTTCCACTGGTTCTCGCTGGTACCTATAGAATATATATTTAATAATAGCCAATGCTACCTCGGATATCTTAGACTGATATTCAATAGATATCGAAAATTGTGAACTTGGAATATTGTTTATTACATCAGATATAACGATATAAAAATATTTATTTTTATTTGAAATTTTAGTCTTCAAAATTTTACAAAAAAAAAAGGTAACCAAAGCCAGTTATTAATTTGAATAGTATATATGTTATTAAGGGATACGTCTTTAATATGAATGTAGCTTCATGTCACTAGTTGAGATAAAACCTCTTGAGTTCTACACTTTCTACTCATGTCGAGAGAAAGTGTATTGTATGTACTCACAGCCGCGATGTTTCTTTACTTTACCGGAACTAGTAGCTGTATAAAATCGAACCCGCTACCTTTAAATGAGACTTATTGGGTTGATATAGCACAATATAAAAAAAATTGATTATAGTTTTCATTGAAATATAAGAAACTGATATACGTGTTGGATAGCGGAACAAAATGTAAAGAATTTCTAAGTGATTCCGGGAAAAGTGAAATGAATTTAAAAATAAAATTAGTGTAGGTACTGATAGTAACATACGACGATACAAAAAGTTTTATTTATTTACTTAATTTTTTTAAAAAGATATCTATATAATGATATGTATAAAAATAAATCAATAGTAGACATATAATATAAATTGCATATATTTAATTTTCCAGAGGGTTTAAAAGAGAAAGAACGCGGCATGGTCAACAAGATTGTGCCAGAAATAAGCACACTTAAGGACAATTGTTACCATTTGCGGCGTCACGTGTGGAACGATGTGAACGAGGATTGGCCTTTTTATACTGAAGAAGAGAAACGGATGCTCAAGAGGTAAATAACATTATATATATATAGTATATATATATTTTTAGCTGTGAATGAGTATTAAGACACTTAGTCCGATATTTGATAGATATGTTAATTTTCAAGACATTGTGTGTTGAATGACGGAACTAAACGCCTTTTTTTTGTTTTGTTACCAGAGCGAAGAATGAAAATTATTAATTCCCTAGAGTGGTAATCTAACCCACAACCGTCGCGTTCATAGTCCGATGCTGTGCTACGATGGCCTTAATAGTCAATAGTTATTACTATTACATTACATTTACAAACCTTCTTATATAATTTTAATGAAACATATACATTCCTTTGTGGACCAGTCGTGGTACAGTATCTGTAAACCGACATGTTATAGGGGCGATTCCCACTCGAGAATATTTAATATTTTCATTTCCTCGCTCTGGTAACAAATCGCGGCGTAGAGTTCCGCCACTAAACACGCAACGCCTCCTGAATTCGGCGGTACGTGTAAATAAAATGTATATACTTACCTAACTAATACATGTAAATATATATAAATATACACTACATTCTTAGATAGTAACAGTACAGTTATTATATGCTAATAGTTTAACGTTAAATATACCTATTCTACTTCTATGTCACTATCGAAACATCTTAACTGTTATATTATAACCAGTTGCGAAATAAATTTTGGTAAAAGTTTAAGCATATTTGAATTAAGATTTTGTATTGATTGGAGTTATATTTTTCTTAGCATTGTATATAAATGTAAAATGTCCATATGAGGCCAGTTTTGGCGTAACGCGATAGGTTGTAGGTTTGATTTACACTCGAGGAAATGGAATATTTAATATTTTTATTTCCTCGCTCTGGTGTCGTGGCAAAGCACGGCGTTGAGTTCCGCCAACCAACCAACCGCTCAACAGGTAATGAATTCTTCCGGAATTCAGCGGAAAGTGGGGAGTGGAATGTCTTAATATTAGGTTCCCTCTGCCTACTCTGCTACATGCGGGATACAGCGTGAAGCTAAAAAAAACATACATTATAATATTATCTCGTTTAGTATAAAGGTGTTTTTTTAATTAAATAATTATTTCCATTTATTATTGTAAATGATCTCTTTTGGCAAATTAATTAACTATTATAATTAATCTTACATAATTTTTAAAATTCTTTGAAAAAAGTAATAGCAAAAATTCTCACATTAACAGTTACGACATTAGAGAATGTTCCAGAAAAAAAATTGCAACATCGCTCGTTAGTCTATTCATATTATTAGTGGTGAAATATATTAGTAATTGATTGAAATTTCATTTCAACAGTTATTTATTATCAGCTGATAATCACGCTGTATCCCGCACATAGCAGGGTAGGCAGAGGGAAACCTAGTGTTAAGACACTCCGTCCCCTACTTTTCGCCGAGTTCTGGAGGCATTGCGTGTTGAGTGGCGGAACTCAACGACGCGTTTTGCCTCGACGCCAGATTGAGGAAATGAAAATATAAATTTATTAAAATATAAATGAAATTATAAAGTTATTTATTAATGATTCAATATTTATTTGATTTGATATAAGTTCAAGTGAATAATGATTGTTCTCAATTAATGTTTAATTGCGAACAATAGTTATATACGAAATTATGTTCTTTTTGTTTGTGTATTTTTTTATTGTAGTTTTACTTTGCATGTGCTCCGTTTCCTACTTTTTGGCCAAAATTTCGAGACACGCGCTTCGTCTTGTTACCAAAGCGTTTACTGTGATGCTGTACTTTTGTATAGCTAATAAATAATAATTTTAATATACGACCGGCATTAAAATAATTACAAGAAAATAATTGTAGAAAGTGTTTTTATATCAAATATTAAAATAGTTAAAATCTTTTTATTTATAATATATCAAGAAGTTGGACATAGTTTTGATAAGGATGTTCGTGGTTTGAATCTTATTACATTCAAAATTGTATATATTTACTAAAACATTTTTTATCCTTAGTATGGGATAAAAGAGGCTGATGTGGCGTAATGGCATACATTACGCCACATCAGCCTCTTTTATCATTACTAAAACATTTTTTATCCTTAGTGTGGGATAAAAGAGGCTGATGTGGCGTAATGTATGCCATTACGCCACATCAGCCTCTTTTATGTGTTTGATCATAAGATCAGTTGTCGGTTCGATTTTCACTTTGGGGAATGAAGTATTTAAGATATTCATTATTGTGCTTTGGTAATAAAACTAAACGCGGCATTGTGTTGTGCCACTAACACGCAATCGTCTTAATTCTTAACATTTAGTATTCATTGCCTACTTTTCGTGGAGTTGCAAAAAGCAGAGATATAGTACCACACTAGTGGTATATAAGAATGTCGGCATAGCTTGACAAAAAAGAGTTCGAGTCCCGCTACTTTGACATTTAGTACAATATCTATGTACGTTGCCCGCAGGCGGAAACCTCAAAATCTAACACCGCCACTGAGCAGCGACTCGGCCAACTCGCTGTCGCCGGAGCGCGGCGGGGGCGGGGGCGGTAAGCGCGCGGCGGCGGGCGCGGAGGACGCGCCGGCCGCCAAGAAGCAGCGCATCTCGCACATCCGCCGCCCCTCGCCGCCCTCCTCCGGGTACGCCACCACGTCCTCCGGCGAGCGGCACGCCTCCGACAACGAGGACGAGCGCGGCGCAGGTCAGTGCACACCAGTCTACTTACTTAGTCGGGCCAGGCGAGGCGCGGGGGGCGGGGCGGGGCGGGGCGGGGG